>CM019180.2:56652142-56790145 GCA_009739505.2 Apolygus lucorum
CCCACGTACTCCCCAAATTTACCCCCACATATCCCCCATACTCCCACGTACTCCCCCAAATTTACCCACAATATCCCCATACTCGCCCAAACTTACCCACATACTCCCCATACTTACCCTACACACTACCCCACATACCCCTCATACACTCACCCATACTTCCTAACACACTCACCCATACTCCCTCACACTACCGCACATATTCCCCCATACATACCCCCACACACTCCCCCATACCCCACAAACTCCCCCTCACTCTCACCCCTCATTCTCACCCTACCTACCAATGTCATAAGGTATAAAACTACAATTTAAGCTAGCTTGAGAATGGAGCTTCATGATAGGTTAACTAGATGGCACTATGGTCGATTCTATCATACCTTGTAATCATGTTTCAATCTCTATTTTAAGTTTTCAAAGCAAGGTCAGTACAACTAAGAGAAATTTGTACTGAAATTTGTGTCCTGAAAAGGGACAGTTCAAAGGATCTAAGGTAAGTAAAAACTAATTTACTTTACCATTAAGATTCAATTAGAACATTGTGCGACCCTCTTGGTCGTTGGAATTTCCAACTAAGCTCTATCACCGCGTCAAGGTGGGGTCAATCGATAGAGTTTTTTTTGTGTTTTTTTAATTTATTTTTTTCAAATAAATTAATAAATTTTATCAAACAATATACAATTTTTTAAATAAACATATTTGAACATGAACGATAAACATAATGTATTAGCCTAATAGTTTTGATGTCATCATTTTATTGTCTTTTTCCCTGCCGACCTCTCTCTCCCGAAGGGATTTTCACCACAACCGTTGAGAGGGTTACTCGGCCGGTCCTCACTACTAGCACCATACAGGATTTACCGTTCAGATACTTGGACCAAAGACAATAAAGGATGTTACATCTCAACTTTTTTTTTCTTCAAATTTTTTATTACATTTAAACAAATTAACAAACAATATTCAAACATAAACGTAAACACATTTTTTTTAACATTTCAACTTTAACTATTAATTATGAAAAACATATTTACAAACAATCAGTTATCATCCAGTCAGCTATTGCTCTACATTTATGGAATGCACATAATGTTGGTGCCGAATTATGAAAAATACAATGCGATCCTATCGCTAAAGGTTCAAGTAATGAAGATATTTTGGGGCATCCAATACTTTCAACGTCAACTATTCGTAGGTTTCTTGGAACCAGCTGTTGAACGAAGTCAACCTTTTGCTTTCCTTTCACATATATGATATCATAAATAGAAGAGATGCGATGAAAAATATTTGATAGCTGGCTGTATTCCACATCTCCTTCATCCCACGGAATTCTATGTACGTGCTTTACGATCCAATTATTAGCTTTTCGAGCCTTTGGAACGTAAATGTACAATCCCTTGGGTGGTTTGAAAATCCAATGTTGTGCTGAGAAAACATTGTGATCACTCAACGATAACTCTTTAACGATATGCTTCATTTCATTGTTGAAGAACCAGTGGAGATCCAGAACAACCTCTCTCTTTGACGGCATGATGATGACTGAAGGACAATCGATTATGGTACTCCTTTTATATAGGCTTCACGTGACAAATGTCAGTGGTGAAGTGGTCCAGCTGCTGAGGTTCGATGATTCGCTAAATCTCCTTCAAGACGTAGGATTCATACCTACATGCAGTCTGACAACATTTTTATACCATTCGACGAACTATATTGGTCAAAGGGTTGTACTCCACTGATCGGTCGTGAATGATGAGGCAATACGCTGTTGTGTCACCGGGAAATGCTACGCTCGCTTCAAATTCTAACATCACATCTATAGGTCCAGATTTGATGGATTCACTCTGTTTTGAACAATCCAAAACAACTAAAGTTCCTCTTTCCTTGAATTGGTGAAGTGAAAGTAATGGATGATTGTATTCAACCCCGTAGTAACTTTGTTGAAATGTGGCATACATTCGGTAGAGGACAGAAAATTGATTTCTGTCAAAGTTGATATTCAGATCATCGTATGGGTATGATTTTGAGTTCAAAAATAACTTAACATTGATCAGATTACAATGGTCGAAACGGCATGACAGTTTCCTCACCGTGTTCTTTCTTCCAGTTTGAAAAGCTAATATTACGTATCTAGGTTTTTCAACTTGAGACGACGTCTTGACGTTCCATACATGCTTCTGGGTTGTCGGAAGTAGAGGGTACTCGAAGAGCTCCAAGCAGCGGAAATCCATTCGTATTGCCTTTTCCTTTTGAAGATGACGATGAAGTTCCAGTCGATGATGGTTGTCGAGTGTGAGGTAGGGTACACGCCAGGAGAGGTGAGTCAATTCGATTTTGGCCCGACCTGGTTCGGCTCCTGCAACTCCTTGTGCTAAGTAGCAATTTTCATCTCTTCTCGATCGTAGAAATATCAGTTCTTGCTTGACGTTGATAACTACTTTTTGATAAGATTCGAAGAATCCAAGTAGCATACTGAGGGGTAAACAGACGTTGAAATACCCTTCAGTTGATACGTTGAGAGTATCAGTCACTACCCAACCATAATTTTCAATCTCGTTCTCGGTGCCTTTCATGAACGATGTGTAGCCTTTCATCGATGATGTTATGCCGGGATTCCTCACTCGGTCGATTTCTGTGGTACATATTTCGTAGCGTATCTCATCAAAGAGAAACGGGAAGGCGTTGCTAGTCATTGACATAGTAGCTGGCGGCGGTGGTCCTGATCCATCTTCCTTCAAGAAACGTCCTTGTAGCTCCAGGAAACTTTGACTCGGTAGGGTGAAGAGGTCTTGATGCTGTATGGCGATTCGTATCTCCTGTCCATAGTCCAAGGATGAACCGTAGGGGTAGTGAGTATGGTACTCCACCCGTTCAACTCCTTCCTCCTCATTAGATAGGTGCTCTTCAACGTTCAACATGTTGACTCTTCGAGATCCAGTTGACAACTGACTGATTTCAGGGTGTGCAGCTCCTTATATACTATCTTCACTGAGCGAAATTCTCGGTATTGATCCAACTATTATGTCTCGAGTCGAATCCCAACCATTTTACATAAGCTCGACCCTCTCCATCTCGTCTCAGTACCTTCTCCACAAGATATACTCTTGGGTACTTGGTCAATTGTAGTTCTTCTTGATAAAATCCTCCGGCGACTTGTTTCTTCTCACTATCCTCCAGAATGTAGGTGGGTGGTACAGTCTTCTTCACTCGAATGATCTTGAATATTTCAGTTGACCACGAGGGAGTGTATCCCTTTTCAAATTCTGCTTTCCTCTTGGATATCCTCACGTAATCGTCAATCTTGAATTTTGGCTGTTGTTTCTTCCTCTTCTTCGGTGCGAATAAGGTCTTGAGTGCCAACTTCTCTTTTCGTTTTCCTCTGACATTTACGGGTGCCATCTTGATCGAACTGTGTTTGGTCTTGTTATACAGTCCAACGATTTCTTCTATGACATTCACCCATTTGTAATGTCCCTGCATACTGAACTGTTTCCAAAGCAATGTCTTCAGAGTGCGGATCACTCGTTCCACTATCGATGCTTTCAGATTGGTGAAGGTAGAGTAGTGGTTGATGTTATGACTGTTCAGTAGCTCTCTCACAGTGGCATTATAGAATTCTTTTCCACGATCAGTTTGTAAATGACGTGGTAAACGTGGTGCTGACTTCTCGAATATCTGCTTGAATCCCATACTGGTTGCTGTGGCTGTCTTGGATTTGAGTGGAGCTATCCAAACGAATTTCGATAGGCAATCTATTACAACGAGTATGTATCGATTTCCTCCATTGATTCTCGAATGCGGTTGAAGTTCCAGTAGATCTGCTTGCCATAAATCGTCTATTCCTTTCAGAATCACTCTTCTTCTTTTATAGTTCTTCCTGGCTGGTCGATGAAGCTCCTCAATGATTTTTCTCTTGACGTCTGTCATGTTTCGAGTCTTGACACTGAATGATGATGTATTCTCAGATACTGATGTTTATATAGGTCGAGAAAATCACGTTATATACTGACCCTCCCATCCGAAGGGATTTCCACCACAACCTCAAGGAGGGTTACTCAGCAAAAAATTAGAGATTTTCTTTTGATACCGTCTATTGAAAACAGGTCCTCACTACTAGTGCCTCATAGGTCTTACCTTTCGGATACTTGGACCAAGACGATTATGAATTATTTTCAGATGAAGTACTGGGCTTCTTTCTTGGGTAGAATTTCCTAATAATAGCCCATTTCGGATGTGTCCGTTCAATGTTGAAATTCTCTGTTGAACTAAATCTTTTCTTATGTGCATTGGTCGCATCCAGTATCTTTTTATAGGATTGAAGATCATAGTCCCTGATCATTGTCTTGTCCGGATTTTTCATGAAGAGAAGTTCTAATAGTCCAAGGGTGCAATGGATTTGCATGTCTGTTCCTATTCGCATCACATCATCTCTGATAGTTACATAACTGTCTCCCAATGTGAAGCGGTCAGATTCTCTGTGGTAGTGGATTCCATAAAGGTCATCAAATCCTGGTTCTCTATCAATTTTCTTCCTGACGTACTCTGATGCATAATGTCCATATGATGGCTCAACTGGTGATGACGATGCAAATGGTTCTTGAGGGGTTGGAATAATTCTCACGTCTTCTTGCGTTGTCGATCCAGTAGGTGGTTCCTCTTTAGGTGACATGATGTATGGTATCGCAGTAGAATCTGATGAGATATCGGTTCCTTCTACTTTCCTTCCGAATAAGTCAAAAATACGTCTTGGTCTGGTTCTTCTTCTCCTCCTGTTAATGTACTTCCATGGATCAATTGTAGATGACCCAGCTGTCTGCTCCAATTTCGGCTTCTTGGGTGATGGCGGATTCAGAATAGCTTCTCGAATGGGTTCAAACCTCTTCTTGAGATGTTCTTCTGTGTCCTCCCTGCTCCTCCTTATCTGGTTATACCTCGCTCTAATAGCTTTACGAACCTCAGCGATCTCTCGCTCAATAGATGTTACTCCTTCCATGGTTTGCAATAGACTAACTGATTTATCCTAATTCAGGGTATTATATAGGTATCGAAACCTAGCCTATATCTCCCACTGCTGACACCACACTCTTTGTCTATGACCAAAAACCCATACCTACTAGTATCCCAACACCTTGAACAAATGTCTTTGAACTTGACGAATGACATATCCATGTTTACATGGTCCTCGTATATCTTTATCATATTTAACGTATCTTGTCTAAATACAACGATTAAATTGGCACAATCCCTGATCAAATGTTTAGGTATACGACAATAACTTTGGGCTAAATAAAAGCTATCTGTCTTACTATGTCGACCCATGCTGAAGAACATCCTAATCCTATCTTGTTTGTCGCAAGCTACGTCATCAAAAATCATTACCGAATTTGGTTTAGTTTGAGAGGGTAGTGGTACTTCATCACTATCCTCGTATTTGAAGAAGCCGATTTCTTTTAGGGGTTCCATGATTCTAGTCAATTGGACGTATTGAGGTTGGTGGAGGGTTCTACTAAAGAGATAGATGTTTTCAAATCTCAATCCCTGAGGAGAATATAATAGATTGAGCATCAAATTTGTTTTGCCACCATTCGAAGTTGCACACATTATGCACCTTATACTATCGGGTAGCAGTGAGCTATGCCTTGTTCTATCGTAAGTATTCCCCTCTAACTTTGCCAAATTGTGGACTGGGAGACCGACACCTTGCTTCACCAACTGCATGTTGAATACTGAGGATGTTTGTGAGAGGACCAGTCCTTATATACTATTTGCCACCTACTATTACCACCACCACAACTTAAAAATTTCATCAACGCCCTCCCAAATTCTCATCATAAGTCCATTGCAATAACTTTCACCCCTCCCTTTTTGAGAGACAACGACCTGGTTGCGTACCCCGGGCCCACCCTCGCGTAATGGAACGAGTAAACCAAACGTAGGTTATTACAAAACAGATATGAAGGATTGTGAATAAAATCAAAGTGGAAAATAAAAAGATAAAGAAAAATTAAAAGCAATCCTTCACATAGGTTCCTCTAACCATTGGTTGTTTCACTCGTTCCGCAACCCCCGGGAAATCCCGAAAGATTTCCAGCTACAGTATGTAGCTTTGGTTGCTCCACTGGTACGCAACCAGGTCGTTGTCTCTCGTACACATTAATTTACCCACCCCTGTGTACATTCGATGATGAGAATTTATAACAGTGATGATAATTTGATAACCTAAGACGGTGATGAAAATTTGATAACCTAAGACAATGATGAAAATTTGATAACCTAAGACGGTGATGAAAATTTGATAACCTAAGACGGTGATGAAAATTTGATAACCTAAGACGATGATAAAATATGACAGGACCAGCCTGTTTAGAAATTTGATAACTTAAGACAATGATAGAATTAAAAAGGACCAGCCTGTTTAAAATTTGATATGATGATAATTAAATGAAATTGGATCACTCAGGAGCCAGCCTGTAGTGTCCTAAAGCTAAGGTGCTGATGCCATCTTCTAAAATATGTCTCTTATCGTCATTAGGAGACAATGATATTTTATTGGTGACAATGGACTGTAAATTGTGATTTTTTGATCTAATACGACTACATATGTCTCTTTTTATTGATAATGATGATAAGCAATCAAGATAGTGGTCGACAGTGATTTTCTTTTCAACTACACATCTTTGCACCCCTTTTGCTCTCTTATATTGTTTCCCATCAATGATCATGGCATACATTTTTGGTCTCAAGCCAACAAATAAATTAATAGGTTTACCCTCTGCTTCGTCTTTGAACTTTCCCAGAACTTTTTTATTTATATTAGAGTAAAGTGGGTGATCTTGGGGATAATTTGAGGTGTCTAGATGGTTGAGCAGGTGGTTCTTCATGTCTCTATACCAGTCATTGGTTTTTATAGACATGATGAAGCTATCAGTGTCCATGTATAAGAGATTAAGTGCATTTCGATAAAGGGGTTTTAGGACATCATAAAAATAGTTATACATAATTGTTTTGGAAAGATCTAAAATTGCTTGGCCTACAAATATTGGACGATTGAATGTAAGGGTAGTTTTCCTCATTAAAATGCCGACTAGATTTTCATTAAAAATAGTTGAATCTACGAAATTAGACTTGGCAATTAGTTTCTCAGCCTGCTGATAGCTAGTTACAAGTCTAAAATCGATTCGATTTCTGATACATTCCATTGTTTTTCCATATACTGCGTTATTGTATAATTTGAACTGGTCTTTATCAAAATCGTTGGTGGCTTTCTTTCTTAACTCATTATTTAGTTCAATGTAGGGTTTTAACCAGTTTGACTGTCGGAATTTTAGTGCTCTGTTTATTTTTACCAATTTCATGCCATGATCTAATGCTTGTTTGAGAGCCATGTAGTGAACGGCATAGTTTCTCCGACTACCAAGATGAGCCACCAACTTTCCACCAACACTTCCCAACTTCTCAGGAAGGAAGGGGAGATCATTATGGTGATCGTGTAACTCATCTGGGTAGTCGAGAGAAACATCAAGAAGATATCCGAATGGGTCGTCAGCACTGAGGGTTTCGAGTTTGATTGAATTTAGATCTTGTACAAATGAAAATTCTCCAATGGGTAGAGGCATGGTCATTGCGGTGGAATAGAGCGCGTTACAGTCTTGGTAGGCCAGAAACAAGTCCTCTTTATCAGGGTTGTAGCCCTCGATAAAGCGGTTATTTGCTTCGGCCATCCTTCCTGGAACTTGAACTAGTCCACCCCTAATGCCAGCCTCTACCATTAAAATTTGATTTTAGTCTGTTAGCAACTCAATTTTGACCTGAGTGCATTTGAGCATCGCATCCCAGGTCATCATTGGTGATGTGAAGTAGTGAGCAGGATCAAGGGAATGGGATTTGATTGTTATGTTTCTGAATGATTCAAATATTTCAGCAAGGAGGAGTACATCGATTTTCATGTAGAGATCGCTATACTCCCCCATGCTGGAACAATTGAATACTTCCCACACTTTCTGCGCATGTTCATATTCTACATTGGTTATACCACTATGTTTCAGTTGGCTATAAAATTCATTTATGGGAGGTAATTGGGTTTCATGATATTTCTCCCATGAGTTCATATACTCATAGGGGAATACTCCTTTCCTTTTCACAAGATCTAATTCATTATTATTAAAAAATTTAGGTAAAATATTAAAATTAGTTAAAGATTTGGCAAGACCATCTAAACTGTTTGATAAAAATTGGAAACTATCTAAAAATCTTAATGATATTTTTTTATTTACTCTTTTGGAGAAAGTGATAAAATTTTCTGAAGTGGATGCTATGACATCAATTTGTTTTTTGTTGTAGCCTAATTTGGGAATTATGAAGTGGGCGTCAAATCCAGAGAGGTTGTGGAACAGGACGGGAAGGAAGGAGGGGGGTTGATATTGAATATTACAATTACGATGGGCAGCTCCCCGGTAAGTCCCTAGTATGTGACAATGATCACGAACTTTGGGATTTTCCGGGGAACTGAAGGCTTTATTGCACATGAAGCATGTTGTAGCACTATCATATTGATTTTTCTCTACTTGGGATAGAATTGGCATTTTTTTGTTAGAACTATATATTTTACTCACTTCTTCAGCAACATGATTTAAAAATTCCAACAGTTTTTCTACAACGTCTTCCCCTCGATATACGAACAAATCTTTCGGTATTCGACCACTGATGGATAAGAACTCCTCTTGAATATGGAGATAAGCACATGCAGAAGTGGGGGTATGCTGATTGTAGGGGTGGGTGTAAGATGTATCTGGGTTTGGGAGGACAGTATGGATATCTTCACACATGGATTCAAAATCTGCGTATACTACATAGGGGACTCTCATGGATCTACCCACTTTCTCGAATTCCACGTAAGTTTTCTCAGGGATCTTTGGAAGGGCTGGTTTGTTTGAGTTGCATAGGTTTTCATGGGCTTTAATGTCACCAGAATTGTCCGTCTGCTTGTACCACAAACATCTTTTGCAGAGGTTAATCCTACTTACATGAGCAGTTATCTGTGCACGTACTAATTTATTAAAATCTTTAATGTATACATAATGGTTGTTTATAACCTCGCCACTACCTAATTTTTTCTCTGGTAATAATAAATCTCTATGGTCTTCTAGTTCCTGCTCAACAATGTTCTTGGGGTATACGTTATTGTTTTCATCCAATTTAAAAATGTTTATTGAGATATTATTGATTTTTTCAAATTTTTTGATGTCATACATTGTGGCAGGGAATCTAATACAGTCGAAATTATATCTATGATTGAGAGTTGTGTAGACTGAAACTCTTTCTGGATGTCTAGGTACACACTTGGCTAAAATTGAATATTTGAAACAAAAATTGTCCTCATTGATCACATTGATACATGCTTTTCTGCTTTTAATTTTTTCTGGGAGATCAATGAACATGCCACCTCTCAGTGGGGAGTACTTATTGATTTTAACTCGTAGACCATAAATTAATGCCAACTTCCAACCACTTTTTTTAACTTCCAACTCGGATAACTCTGTATTTAACTTTTCATTCATTGATCTTAGGATTGAATCTATTTGAGTGTTGTGCAATAATATATCATTCTTGACTTTTAAATTACAATCCATCTCTTCTCCAAGAGAGTTATTTACTAAAATATCAAGAACCAAGTTGAATTTAATCGCCCCATGATCACGAAGAGAGTTTTTGAGGATTTTAATCAATTTTGGTCTTATGTCGGAAAGGAATGAAGGCAGATCTAATGCAAAATTTGATTGTATAAAAAACGAAGCAATTCTATTTGTGAAAGCAGAGATGTAGGGAATGATCTGTTCATCATCAGGAGCATTAGCCAATATTTCTCTAACATTTGGGTCACCACCTTGTCTACCATTATCCACCTCTTGACCACAGTTGATGTTATGTGCTTCAAACAAATAAGCGTTCGAGAAGTTAGCCCCACATTTTTCACACACTAAGTTAACAGAACAGTCTATTTCATGATTGATCCTTTCTAAATTATTGGGGAAATACTGGCCACATTTAGTACAAAAATCTCGATTGTGTCTCACTGCTTCATGTTCTTCTCTTTCATCTCTAGTGGCAAAATCCAATCCACAATATCCACAAACATTGGCAAAGTAAGAGGAGAATAAGTCATCTGTGGGAGATATGTTCCTCTTTTTGGAAGGAGAGGGAGAAGATGAACCAGCATGAGTTTGTTCGTGACTCAGCCTCTCCTCCAATGAAGGAAAATAAATCCCACAGAATCCACACAAATTTGAGAACATTGACAACCTATCATCAATGTGAGATGCTGGTCTCTTCAAGATAGTGGGTGGAGTAGTATTGGTGGTGGGGAATCTACTTTCTCCACATTGGGTTTCATGGGCTATCAGCGTGGTCAAACTGTCAAATGCCCTCCCACAAAAGGTACACAACTTTGATGTACTAGCCATCTCTAGCTTTAAAGTATTTGAACTAAAATATTTTTATGGAAATTTTAAATTTGTAATCAATTTAACACAAATTGAGAAACGTGTAAATTATTGAATGAAAAAAAAAAACCTGGGAAAATTAATCCACAAACCTCAAGCAAAAGAAAAGAATATAAAGAAGTAAATCCAAAACAAGGATAAGTGAATAATAACCAAACTTTCAATCAACGGACTGAAAAGAAAAAAAAATCAGAAAATTACTAAACGAAAATTGTTTTAGAAAAACTAATAACCAAGACACAATTTTTTATTTTTTTTATTTTTTTTTTTATTTTTTAAATGAAACAGAGAAAAAACCTAATCAAGTGATTGAGGAAAAAGAAATAATAATAACGAAATTTTCAATCAACGGATTGAAAAGAAAAAAAAAACTTCAGAAAAGTAGCTATTAAACGAAAATTGTTTCAGAGAAACCAAAACAACGAAATAATACCGGAATTATTTACAAAATAGAAAAAAAAACAATCGAGTGATTGAGACAAAAAAAGAACTTATCAAGGTCAAACTTGAACAAAGAAAGAAAACACAAAACCAATCGAGTGATTGAGAAAAAAAAGAACGTATCAAGGTCAAACTTGAGTGAAAAAAAACTTATCAAGGTCAAACTTGAACGAAAAAAGAAAACACAAAACCAATCAAGTGATTGAGAGAAAAAAAATGACCTATGAAGGTCAAACTTGAACGAAAAAAAAAAACACAAAACCAATCAAGTGATTGAGAGAAAAAAAAAAGGACCTATCAAGGTCAAACTTGAACGAAAAAATAAAACACAAAACCAATCAAGTGATTGAGGAAAAAAAAAGGACCTACCAAGGTCAAACTTGAACGAACAAAGAAGTTATCATGGTCAAACTTGAATGGAAAAAAAAGGAAGTGTGGGTTTTTTTGGGGGAGAGGTAGACCTAATTTGCAAACCAGGAGGTAAACTAATGAGGTTACTCACTTATCCCAGAGGAGCAGGGGACGATAGCTGAAGAGCAGGTCTGGAGCTGAAGAGCAGGTCTGGAGCTAAAGAGCTGGTCTGGAGCTGAAGATGAGAGCTGGAGCTTGAAGAAGAGCACTGGAAAACTAGTGAACACTACAAAAGCACGAGCAAGAGTGGGAGGAGGAGAGGAGGAGCAGCTCCTTATATAGGGTGGGAATGGAGGGGGGGTAGTTCCTTTGAGAAGGTATACAATTCGGTTAAGAAGGATAACCCTAAAAAATGCGTACTGAGAAGGAATACTTCATCACGGAGAAGTAATACATGAATAAAGTTTGATAGGGGGTGTTTGACTATAGGCATTGAGAAGGAATACAATTTCATTGAGAAGGTATAGAATTCTGTTTAGACGGATAAATTTAAAAATTACCTACCTACTGAGAAGGAATACTTAATTCACAGAGAAGTAATACAAGTAAAAAGTTTGAATTGGAGTGGAGTTTGACTCCAGGCATTGAGAAGTTATAGCATTTTGTTAAGAAGGATAAGCTCAAAAATTACCTACCTATTGAGAAGGAATACTTATTAACAGAGGAGTAATACAAGAAAAAAAAAGTTTGAATTGTTGGGGTTGTTGACTGAAGGTGCATTCAGAAGGAATACAATTTCATTGAGAAGTTATTGAATTCTATTAAGAAGGATAACCTTAAAAATTACCTACCTAATGAGAAGGAATACTTATTCACAGAGAAGTAATACAAGAAAAAAGTTTGAATTGGAGTGGAGTTTGACTCCAGGCATTGAGAAGGAATACAATTTCATTGAGAAGGTATAGAATTCTGTTAAGAAGGATAACCTTAAAAATTACCTACCTATTGAGAAGGAATACTTATTCACAGAGAAGTTATACACAAATTAATTTGACCTTGGGGGTGGTGGGTGGTGGGAGGGGGAAAGGGGGTGGTTGATCTTGGGTATATAAGGGGCTGCTCTTGGAGGCGGCTCTTCATTCTGCTCCTGCTCTTCAAGATGATCAACTCTCTCTCATCTCAACTCAACGCAGCCAACAACCAGAACAACGGAATCTGCCGTCTGTCAGACCTTCGCATTGGAGTTCCCTACGAAGTGCTCTCATTTCAAAGATTGCAAAGTCGGTTTGGTGACACTATCGTGGCTTCATTGATCCCCATTGGCTGTCTTCAAGAAGCTTCCATTAGAGTCTTCCTACCAAAACGGTTCAACGACGTAGTCACCGAGGACGAAATTCAGAAGTACAACAACAAGGTCATCAGATCAGTCAACCTCATCTACAGAGGCCTTGTCAACAGACAGCACGACTTGCAATTTGTGTGAAAGGTAAGTTATCATTTACCGCATTCAAATTATGAGTTTCATCCATATTCAACTATCGTAAATATAAATGTTTCATCGGAACTTTTCAGATGGCTTCTTCCAGTAAGCAGTGTTCAATTTGTGGTGCCAACTTTGTCACAGTAAGAGCATGCCAGCTCCACGAATTATCCTGCACTCGGGCCTCTCCACAGGAAAGATCGCCCAGTCCTGCTTCTCCATCAATGTGGGTTACAAATAACGAATTCTCAACGCGATCCACTGATGAAGAGGAGTACTCTGACCCCATGAATAAGGTAGATTCAGTTTCATAGATACTTTCAAGTACCAATTTTAATTTTTACTGCTTACTTACATAATTTTTATGGTCATTTTCCAGACGTATGCTGTGATGCCATCTTCCAGAGAGTCGCCTCCCAGGAAGAAGATGAAAACTTACAGCCCATCTCCTACTCCCTCGTTTGAAGACTACTCTGTCGTCGAATACCCATACCTTTCTCCCTCATACCTTCTTCTGCATCTACTACCTCCATCTCCGTCCGTTGATAGATACTCACCAGTACCAGAAGACGACCAGCCGCTATTGAACAACAGCTTAGATTCAGGGTTTCTTTCGTGGTGTTCCCAATGTTTAACTGACCACGAACACTAATTTTTCTATTCTATTTCATTGTATCGTTTATTCTTGAATTAAAATTTTTCATCGGTCCTTTGGAGGACCAACAAGTTCAATTTATACAAGAGAAGGAAAGACTGAATAAAAATAATTATTAAAAAAAGTGTGTGATTTCGTAAAGAATAAGTTTTTTCATCGGTCCTTTTGAAGACCAACATGTTAAATTTACATAAAAGAAGAGCTTAGTTGGAAATTCCAACGACCAAGAGGGTCAACAAACTTTTAAATTTCTCGTTGAAGTGTGATTTCGATAAGTATAAGTTTTACCTTTGGAGGACCAACATGTTAAATTTACACGTGATAAACTCTGTCGATCGACCCCACCTTGACGTGGCGACAGAGCTTAGTCTCCAATGACCAAGTGGGTTGAACAATGGTACTATTTGAATCTTAATGGTAACGAAATTAGTTGTACTTACCTTAGATCCTTTGAACTGTCCTTTTCAGGACAACAAATTTCAGTACAAATTTCTCTTAGTTGTACTGACCTTGCTTTGAAACTTAAAATAGAGATTGAAACATGATTACAAGGTAGGATAGATAGTGCCATCTAGTTAACCTATCATGAAGGTCCATTCTCAAGCTAGCTTAAATTATAGTTTTTACCTCATGACATTGGAAGGTGGGGTGAATGAGGGTGAGAGTATGGGTGAGTGTGTGGGGTAGGTGTGTGGGGGAGTACATGGGAATATGTGGGGGTAGGTGAGAGGGAATATGGGGAGTAATGGGGTAGGTGTGAGGGAGTATGGGTGAGAGTGTTAGGAAGTATGGGTGAGTGTATGAGGGAGTATGTGGGGTAGTGTGTAGGGGTAAGTATAGGGGAGTATGTGGGGTAAGTTTGGGCGAGTATGGGGGAATATGTGGGGGTAAATTTGGGGGAGTACGTGGGAGTATGGGGGAATATGTGGGGGTAAATTTGGGGGAGTACGTGGGAGTATGGGAGGATATATGGGGTACGTGTGGGGGAGTATGGGGAGTGATAGGAACGAGTCGGGGGGAGGGGGGAGTAAGGGGCGAAAGGCGTAAGGGGGGTAGAGGTTAGAGGCGGTAGGAGTAAAGGAGCGGCAGGAGTATGGGGGCGGGAGAAGGGGGCGGAAGGAGTAAGGGGCGGGAGGAGTACGGGGGAGGGGAGGAATAAGGGGGCGGGAGGAGTACGGGTCGGGAGGAGTACGGGGCGGGAGGAGTACGGGTCGGGAGGAGTACGGGGCGGGAGGGGTGGTGGGGTGGGTCAGGGGGTGGGGGGGGGTAGGGGTAAAGGTCAAAGGTCGTAGTATTAATAGTTATGGGGTAGAACATACATTCTTCCTCTACTCACTGGTGGTTTTGAACACTGCAAGTGGTTTTACACTACGGTCTACATTTTATCCTTTTATTGTACCATCTGCTGCAGTACTGAACATTAGGTGATTCTTAATGTTTTTTGGAAGTTAAAACGTAAAGTTTGTGTTGAAGAGAGCTATATATTTTCATGATTCAGAAGAAGTCGGTACGTTGCTGGAAAGTCAACAGGTGGAGGATTTTTTGGATGATGGTCCTGTGTTTGGTTGCTGATTCGTACTCATCTTAAGAAAGTACTTTTCAGAGAGAAATAAAATTGCAATAAAATCCAGACAAACCAGCCCAGAAGCCCTGGTTTGGTTATTGTCTTCTTGTACCCGCGAGGTGGCCATTAAATCTCTGCTTCTATACATCTTTAACCGACCTCCTTTTGGGAGGTCTCTCTGCCAAAACGCCGACGTCGACAACAAGATGGCGTAACTCGGAGAAGATTCCTCTTTCCTTACCGCGTACTTACCAAGTAAATGAGCAGGAATTGGTCCATCCCGATGGAGGACGTGTGGGCCGTAGTATTCGTGCAGTTTGAACCTCACGTAAGCGTGGAGTTGTTCGTACAAGGGCTTGATTTCCTCCCAAAGCTCCACGTTTTTCTTTTCAAAATCGGGATCCTCGAAAAAGTAGTTCCAATACGCCACCGGGTCTGGGATACCTTTAACAAAGGAATTGCAAACAAAAGTCGGAGAGAGACTGTGAGTGTTGAAGCCGATACATTTAATATTCAACTTGTAGGCATAATGCAGGAATTAGAAACAGTCTGTATGGGACTTCACTTTTCCTGACCCACAACTTAAGAGATGGGAGGAGCATTTCAAGAAAGTGTTGAATCAAACTCAGGAGACAGGTCTGCACTGCCGTGCTAAGCCAGAAAGTCGTAACTTGAAAATTTGACCAAATTGAGTTATTGGTGCCCGGGGTTTTTGGGGGTCAATTTCTAACGATTGTCGGAGTTTTAGAGTCGTATCTCTACTAGAAATTCCTCAAACAAGCCTCCCGATTTTCGTGTTGAGGCGTTGATTCTGCTAAGAAACTAGTCGTATAAGAGCGATTCAGAAGAAGAAAACTCGTATCTTGACACAGATACGGGAATCGGCCTTAGTATTTCGACGATACGATACGACTTCTTGCATTCTGAATCGGTATGATACGACTTTTTGCCTCTGAAAACTCGGAATTCGGTGGTGACTCTACGTTTATATTTTACGTGAATAAACACTTATTTTTATTGATTCTGCTGTTTTTTCTTACACTCTGAACACAGATATGAAATACTATTGACTTGAAGCCAAGAAGGATGACAAAATAATTAAGGTGAAATTGTTTTTCGATTTAAAGATAATTATAAAGTTTCAGGAATTAAAATGTGCTTAGCATTTCAAAGTCTCATGGTTGCGTATTCAGAACAGAATAGTCGTAACGTCGGGTTTACGAGAGCGTAAACTCGTATCATCGTTTTTTGACAATTTATACTCAAAAATGTTCACTTTTGACTGCAGAAATCGATTCGGCTACTAATTTTCTTTAAGAAAAACCTTTACTTGTGGTAAAAGGAGGAAAAATAATCCCCAGAAAGAGTTATTTTGCCACGAAACCTATTAGGTCGTTTTCCCGAAAGTTGGGTGAAGTCAAGATACGACTTTCTGGCTTAGCACGGCAGTGCAGATTTCCTCTTTTCACTCTGATAAACACCAGTCCTTTTTTCCAAGTAGAGATCGGAGAAGTTGTAAGTTAGCTGAGAAATGGAAAGAAGCCAGTTATCGATAATATACCCCCAGAAGCTCTCAGAGTTGACTGTGAGTGAACAACAAACTACTGAAACCCATCATCCAGAGAATGTGGACAACAGTAGGGGATAACTTTTCTTACAATAGCCAGTAAAGTCGTGTCCAAAATAATCCTTGAGATGATTAAAGACTGTAATGAATTGGAAACTGAGTCTCTTTGGGGCCGCATTATAATGAGTGGGAGGAGGTATTCCGGATCAGCTCGATTGAGCTTTGGGACTAATAACATGAATCGTTTCGGGGGACAGCGGTGTGACTACGGTCGTTGGGGCGTCGTTGTTTGGCGGTGGACTTTGGACCGACCTCTGCGGAGATCGTGGGTTCAAGGCTCATCGTTTTTCTCATCGCCCCCCTCGTCACAACCCAGAGCGGTGAGGCAATGGGAAGCCATGAGCGAAATCATCAGAACAAATTCTGATCTTCCCTTTGGAAGACAGCTGATGACGTCCGTGACGCCAGGAAAGGCAGTCGGACGAAAATGCAACCTGAAATGGCTGTTACTTTTACTTACTACTACATAAATCCTTTCAACCAACAATGCCGAAATTTAGAACTCTGAGCACTTGTTGTAGAAGAGAGAAAAAGAATAACGATATCCAATGTAGAGGATTTTTTCACTAAACCAGCCACTGAAATTTGAAACTGTTCCTCCGAGCATTTGAGGAGGAGGGAAGGTCGGTCCTCTACATCATAACGTTAGTAAAGACAGACGTACCGTTCGCTTTGGCTATTTCTTTCTTCAATTCGATGTACTTCAAAAAATTGCCTCTCGAAGGGCGCCCACTGACATCTCTCCACGATTTCCAGTAATACTTGAGTTCTGGCACGAATCTACTCTTAGCAAAAATATGCTCAATATCTGAAACATCGACAAATTCATGAAATTTATTTATGCATTTAATTAAACAAATCTGAAATTTAATTCAATTTAAACCACCTCACGTTAAAGCAAATGACAGGAATGGATAATGTTATTTGAAATTTTTGGGTTAACAGGGATACAATTGAAAGTACCAGCAATAACTATTCAATTATTGTTAAATTTTTGAATTAAATTAAATTTAAGCAAATTTTTTTGCTCGAAAATATGGGATACAGAACAAGGAAAATTAAAAAATGTCGAGGGTTAGCTTGGAATGTCGCAGCTATGACAAATAATGACTTGTTTGAGGCAAGTAAAACAACTTAGACACTAGTTTGCTTTCCCACCTATATGGTGGTTTCATTCGTTTCTAAAAACTGAACACTCTCTTAAATTGAAGAAAAAACCTCATGAAACATTCACTAATACGTTAAGTATTTGATTTGCTGAATCCAAAGTCCATGATATTTTTTTATTCATTTCTCCACAAACTTTTCGGGATATTTCATTGAACCCAATTCCAAAATAAATGCCTTCCTCAGGGGCCCAACCTATGCAAAATTTAACGAATATCATCTCACTTTTTGAATTGCACCACTTCCAATCCCCAGTTTTCTCAAAAAACTTGCAATAATTGTGGAAAAATACCAGTTTCTTGTCATTTTTTTGCACATTTATGAGCTAAGAATAGAAAATTTTAAATAATTTTTTATTTAGAAAAAAAAGCAAGAAAAAAAATTCTTGAGGATCTGTATGTTGTGAAGGACATTCCTCCGCATCGAATGAGACCTTCTTTAGGACTGAAAGTAACGGAGGTGCTAATTATTTTGTCAGACATTGAAACATCACGGCCTTTGACGAAACTGGTTTCAACTACCACCTCATCGCATCCATTATGCTTTGGGAATCAAAGGGCGCTCTGAATGTTTAGACCAAGCTAATACGAGTATACCTAGTATACTTAGTAGGAGGTCACCTCCATTCAATTGTTATAAGAGAAAGTAGAACTATTTTGAAACTTGAAAAGGAGCATGGAGTAATAACTTCTTTGAATAGGGTAATCCGAAAGTAAACTATTATATGTCGTACATATACCATGGGAACTGGGCAAAAAGCGGACAATTTTTTATTCGATTTCTGAATTTCACATACCTTGAATCGTAAACCATAAAATTTTGAGTGAGTCAAAATGACAGTTACTTCATAAACTCTCTATGGTCTCATTCGATTCTAAAAATTCAATACTATCTTAAATTGATTAAAAAACAGTATCTTCATATCGAAATTTTTTAAGCTAGGGCGTTTTCAAAATTTCAACCATTATTTTTCAACCGTTAGAAGTAACTGGGGGTTTTTGACAATGAAAGTCCTTTGTAGTTTCCAATCACTTTAATTTCTGGAGAGCTTTCGATAACCCCCTGGTTGTCATTTTCAATCCAACTGCAAGAGGATACGATTTCTTTGAAGAGCTCAAGTAGCCTTACTGCAAATAACTAACAAAATATATTTTTTTAATGAAATATATTTTTGGAATACATTTTACCCCCACTTATTTGGAAATAAGAAAAAGCCACAGCGTAATTATAATACTCAATTGTACAGAAATTAGACAGTTCATTAGTCCTTTTACTAATTCGAACCTACAATCTCTTAGATCATAGTAATCAGCAGGAGGATTTTATAGTTTTGGTTTGTGTTGTTGCTTTCATATTAACCACTATACATAGGGGCTTGTTATATTGGCTATGCCTGCTTTGTACTTATTCTGTGACGTAGATGGACTGGAGGGGAGTTTAAAACGTTCAGCAATGAAAAGTCACTAAAAATATTAAACACTAACGTCTAAATTTACCCATTTTCGTTATTAAATGGGGTTCTCAAAAGATGAAAACACTTACCAGGCATGATGTGGTAGTGACAGTCGGTTCTGTTTTTGAAATCGCAGACTGTCGCTTTTGAGTAAGTTTCTTTCATACTCCGTACCACCGCTCCGTACTGTTGAAAATATATTAATATTCTCTTCTGGTGGAGGTTTTAATGTGTAAAGGACGTGATTAGACTGATTGAAGGACTTACTTCCAGAGACTTATTGGCGGAAAGAGCTGCAGCCCCTGTGACTGTCGCCAGCATATATTGCCTTCTCAGCGTGGGATCTTTTATGCTTTTCCAGTCAATTTTTCTCAGAGACTTCCACAGTTTGTGAGAAATCGCAGACGTCTCGATTTTAACTTTCAACTGAATCAAACATTTCAACCAAACAATGGAATTGGTATCGACATAAAGCGCTGCAAATTATCACACAATTGTTTATTATTTTACTGTAGAGATCACTCTGCATAAGAAGGCGACTTCTCCATGAATACTGCTACAAGCAAAAACGTCGCTATCCGAGAGTTGTGGGAGCCTTCATTACAAAATTTGATTCTTGGTTGATGACAAAGCATAACTGAGTACAACAATTTGATCGGCCGAAATTTGAACTAGTATTATTCCTATTTCCGTCGTTGAACAGTCTTTTCGTCTTTTACGATTCCACTCTGGTATGAGAAGAAATGAATTAGCAGTCAGTGCTGAAAACGTGCAAGTAATGACCCAGTATCCTCCTTCATTTAAATTCGTTCAGATATTGGCAATATGGAATGAATGGTAGAATGTTTGGAACCAGACGAATCAACAGACATGTGGTTGATAAAGTGCGGGACTTGGGCTGCAAGTAGGCTCAAGATAATCCTCGACACATCTGCCACTCGTGACGTGAAGGAGTAATCTTGGCAAGATTCAGGATAGGACATAACCCGACTGACCCAAAAATAGGTACCTACCTTATGTCCCATCCGCGGCCCCCTTCTCCCATCTAACAGTTCGCTATTCCCTTGTTGAATGATCATCCCAAGAATTATCAGACAAATATTGAACAACGGATCAATCAGCCTAGATGATATTTTTAACACCTTAAAGACACTGTCCTAAAGTTATGAAATTTTGATGTATAAAATGAATATCTATAGAATATAACTTGTTATATTACTAACATTAGTAGTTGAATGTGCTCAAATTAAAAAGAAATCGGCTCTGAGTGGTTTCATTCGATTTTGAAAATTCAATTCAATTTTAAATTGGTGAAAAATTATACCTTTAGTTACATTGAGAGTTTTCGAGCTAGGGCGTTTTGAAAATTATAACCCCTATTTTTCACTCCTTAGAAGTGACTGACATCAACCAAAAGCTTCTAGGTAGAACTAGACTTCAAAAGGAGCCGATGTACCAAATTTCATCAAAATCGTCCAGGGCAACAAGTAAAGTGCCGCGTATGACGGACGGACGGGGAAATGTTTATTCGATTTTTGGATTCAATGTGCCGAGAAAAGTAAACCGTCAAATTTTTAGAGGGGGTTAAAAGTTTTTTCTTCCTCGATTCCAAAGGTTCATTATTAAAAATAAAAAACCAAAATGTTAATATATCGGAGTAAGCACGATTATTTTAGCATGGACCATGCTTTAGCCTTGGGTAACTGGCAAAAAAAGTCACGTTTTTGGGAGGCGGAGATGTGTCACCATTCGTTGGAAAGCCCTAAATTTATGCATAAATGGGGTGTTTCGGTGGGTCGGAAATTCAGGTTTTTGACCTCAAATTTGGATTTAGCACCCTTGAAAACCTATATACTACAACTTTAAGCTCAATGATACAATAACATGTGGTAGAAAAATTAATTAAAGAGATCACACGTTTGAAGAAGGCGGGCCGCTATAAATGCACACACACTAGGCAAGGACTACGCCGCGCCTGTGTGTGAGTAGTATTTTGTAGTATCCAAGAGGTCCTCCAAGGGTTTCTGTGCATGGATACTTTTTTTCAAAGACAGTTGGCTAGCTACGTCACGATTGGCTAGCTACGTCACACCATTCAAATCTTCAACTTTCCTTAGCTTCTCTGATTTTGGTTTATTATTTTCAATGATGGTGCTGCCTCTGGAGAACAAAGCTGAATCCTCAAAAAAGTACCCTCATGCAGTTCACCTATAAAAGGAGGACAGTGTCTCCTGATCTTCAGCTGATAAATGGGGTATTTCGGTCAAATTTTTTAAATTTTTTTTTCAAAAGAGTAAGGCTCAGGAATAACGGTAATCGGGTCTGTTCGTCGAGAAAATGTTTTTAAAAAATCAGAGAAGCTAAGGAAAGTTGAAGATTCGAACGGTGTGATGTAGCTAGCCAATCGTGACGTAGCTAGCCAACTGACTTTGAAAAAAGTATCCATGCACAGAAACCCTTGGGGGACGTCTTGGATACTACAAAAATACCTACTCACACGCGCGCGCGGCGTAGTCCGCGGCGTAGTCCTTGCGTAGTGGCGTAGTGTGTGTGCATTTATAGCGGCCCGCCTTTTTCAAACGTGTGATCTCTTTAATTAATTTTTCTACCACATGTTGTAGTATCATTGGGCTTAAAGTTGTAGTATATAGGTTTTCAAGGGTGCTGAATCCAAATTTGAGGTCAAAAACCTGAATTGCCGACCCACCGAAATACCCCATTCAACAATCCCTCACAAACAGGTCGTAAGATACCTCGGTCTACAGCTCGACCCAAAACTCACCTGGGATGCTCATATTACGAACATTCTGCAGAGAGCAAGGCATCGCTTCCGCCAACTGTATTTCCTCTTAAACAGCAAGTCTTCACTGCCAATGACCCTAAAACGTCTACCTCATTCTCCTGCGTCCAATATGGTTGTATGGTTGCCAGATATGGGGATCGGCTTCCAACTCGCAGATTAAAAGGATCCAGACGTTTCAAAACAGAGTCCTCAGAGCAATATCGGGCGCCCCGTGGTACGTTATAAACTCCCTCCTGCACAGAGACCTTCAAATTCCTGAAGTCAGTGAAGTTTTGCGTCTGACCTACCAAAACCTGCATACTGCTATGCGTGAACACCCAAACGAACTTATATCTTACATCCCAAGCAATCCTCCTCCCCAAAGACCAGAACGCCGCCTCAAAAGAAAAAGACCACCAGACCTGCTATGAATAACTATTAAATCATAATAATTTACCCAATGAAAGCACTAGAAAAAAAAGATTGTTCCTATTATACGTTATAATTAATGTTCATCTTATTATTGTTTACTTAACTATTATTTATTGAAAATATTATTATTATTTAAGCTAGTATAGGTACTACAGTTGGGGCTGTCACTGGGCAGTAACCTGCAACATGTTAATTGTGGTGTACACCTATACCACTATATATTCAATTATAATGTATGTCCCAACTATAATGTAAAAAAATATAATTACAATAAAGTTGACTAATGATCAAAAAAAAAAAAAAATTATTTTCAATAATGAACCTTTGGAATTGACCAAGAAAAAAAAATTTTAACACCCCCTCAAAATTTGATGGTTTACGTTTCAAGGTACGTAGAATCCAAAAATCGAATAAAAACGCTGCAAATTATTACACAATGGTTTATTATTTTTCTATATAGATCACTCGTCTACAAAATCACCAACCATCCAATATAAAAAAAAAATAAATAAAAAAATAAAAATAAAAAAAATCAAAAAAAATTCAAAAATAAAAATAAAAATCACCAACCATCGATCGCATTTCGGTCAGCTCTAATTTGAACGGAGATTAGGCCTCTTTTGCGATTCACACTCGTGTTTTGATTTATATATATATATTTCAATATAAACCCTTAAATTTTTGTAGGGAGCGAACGGTTTGTCCTACAGAGCTCCGCGTGGTCTCAAAAAATTCTAAAAATTCTATAGAATCCTAAATTGAAGGAAAAACAATACCTTTATATCGAAATTTTTTGAGTTAGGGCGTTTTCAAAATTTCAAAATTGATTTTGGAACCCTTAGAAGTGACCTACATCAACCAAAAGCTTCGGGGCACAACTAGACCCCAAATGGAGCCTACATACCAAATTTCATCAAAATCGGTCAATGCTAAGTGGCAAAAGTGCCGCGTACGGCGTACGGCGTACGGCGGACGGCGGACGGACGGCAAAATTTTTATTCGATTTTTGGATTCTACGTACCTTGAAACGTAAACCATAAAATTTTGAGGGGGTGTTAAAATTTTTTTTTTCTTGGTCGATTCCAAAGGTTCATTATTGAAAATAATGAACCAAAATTTGGCCGTCCGTCCGCCGTCCGCGGCACTTTTGCCACTTAGCATTGACCGATTTTGATGAAATTTGGTGTGTAGGCTCCATTTGGGGTCTAGTTGTGCCCCGAAGCTTTTGGTTGATGTAGGTCACTTCTAAGGGTTCCAAAATCAATTTTTAAATTTTGAAAACGCCCTAACTCAAAAAATTTCGATATAAAGGTATTGTTTTTCCTTCAATTTAAGATTCTATAGAATTTTTAGAATTTTTTGAGACCACGCGGAGCTCTGTAGGACAAACCGTTCGCTCCCTACGAAATTTTAAGGGTTTACATTGAAATATATATATATATATATATATAAATCAAAACACGAGTGTGAATCGCAAAAGAGGCCTAATCTCCGTTCAAATTAGAGCTGACCAAAATGCGATCGATGGTTGGTGATTTTGATTTTTTTTTTCTTCTCTTCATATTGGATGGTTGGTGATTTTGTAGACGAGTGATCTATATAGAAAAATAATAAACCATTGTGTAATAATTTGCAGCGTTTTTAAAAACATTTCCTCGACGAACAGACCAGATTACCGTTGTTCCTGAGCCATACTCTTTTGAAAAAAAATAGTAAAAATTGACTGAAATACCCCATTACATACTGCCGAAACCGCTGTAATTATGAAAGAAACTGAGATATACACCCCTGAGTTAAAAGAACTGTAAACAACATTTGCGGTAAGAGCCATCATAGATTTAGCGTGGTTTTATTTCGAAGGAAGGTGTTATTTGTGTAGTTCGTTGGTAACGTATTTACGAAATGGAATCTAAGGAACCTGAAACACGAGCCCATAAAGAGCTAAATGAAAACGACTGACAACAAATTCATGGTTAAAGGAACTAGCAAACAAAGAAAACAAGGCTAAAGCATGTTTCTTGCATTTTACCCAAAGGCTGTAAGCAGTAAGGATCCGGTGGTAATAAACCAATATGTTAATTCATCGGAGTATGAACGATGATTTTCGACTTTCTAGTGAAACTTCTTAGTGAGGCCCTAGTAGAAATTTACATTTAAACTATGTATGTGTACGGGACTACTTGTTGTAGTCATGCTTCCAAATAAAGAAAAAAAAGCCTGGAAAGTGGGTGTGGCACACAGCTTCCTCGTTTCATAACCCAAAAGTAGTTGATCTCAAAACATCAATCTCTACACGTCAACCGGCACAATCTCTGAATATTGTTGGAAAATGTAAAAGTTATGGCTATTACAAGGAAATATACTTTTCCGCATGCGCAGCGGCTACTATCAGTCCGGGAGTAATGATTTTGATGAAGGACCATCTACACGCCAACCCGTAAAATCCTCAAAAATTTCATCGAAATCGCATGTGAAATGTAGTTATGGCTGTGGCAAGGATTTCATGACAGGCACATATACAGACAGACAGACACGGAACCAAAATTGTTCAGGAAGGTCCGAAACGTAAAACGCGAGTGGAAATTTTGATTTTGAAGAACTTTTTTTTTACATTTTCATGTCTTTGCTTTGGCACATAAACTGAAAAATCGTCACGAAAACTAAGCAAGTCTTGCTCACGCGAAAGTCGAAGAAAGTCAAGTTTCGAAAAAATTTTAAAGTTTGCTTTTTGACTTGATTTTGAGAAACTATTTTAATGCTGAAAGATTTTGATTTTGCACTAGGTAGCTTGGGAATTTAACGCTCTTTCTAACAGTGTAGTCAGATTTGAATTTTCAAGAGAAATAAGGGAGTTATGACCATATTAGTGCCGTGAGGTTGAAAACGCTAAAAAAACTTTAAAGTGAAAAAAAAGAATTTTGAGTGGTTTAAAAAAAAATTGCTAGGAGATATTTTTTGTTGGAAATAGCTTGTAGAATCGAACCTTGAAGTCATGCCCATCTTAAGTGTAGACACCCTGTATACAGTCGGGTTATAGGTACGAGGAAGCTATGTGCTACACCCACTTGACAGACGTTTTTCATGTTCGGTTCCAAAGGCTCATTATTGCAAATAATTAACCAAAAAACCTTCATTACACGGTCTCTACAATAATGCTGAACCCACTTCACAACAAGTCTGCTCGAGACACGCAATTTACACCCGAATAAAGAACTAAGTTTACAAATAACTACCTACGTTGCAATTAAGTTTGTGTTTTGCAACAAAGCTCCGGATTTTTGAGAAGTCAGGTAGCCCTTCAACCTTGAAAAGTGAAAACAAAGTTTCCGCTTCCTTGGTAGACTCGGAAGCAATAAAACGTTGAATTGAGATGTTTGTTGGCTCAATAGCGATGAAATTCATAGGATCGCGCTCTCGATAAAAATACTGGAAACTTCATCAAGAATGCTGTCGAATATAATGAAGAATTGCGTCAATGGCCATAACTTGTGTGTTATGCAAGCGACACAGGTATCATTACTGATCTGATCACGATGAACCATATGAATAATTCATATTTCCATCTCTGCGATCAGTTGCTCTTGCATCTCTTTATACATTTTGTTTTCAAATTCAAATGAAAAGTTACACACACACTGTTCCAAGAGTGCAGTGGTGCTTACCATGTGCCTCTTGGTTTTCTCATTCATGTTCGACTCGTACTCCCAATTCGCTCGAATTCCACGGCTCGAGATGTTGGCTGAAATGACGTTGTAAGACTCCATCAATTTCCTCGCTTCAAAGTACGGATCCTCTTTGACGCCACTTTTGTGAAGAGCAGATACAAGCATCGCGCTTGTCACAAAGACGCATGTTGCAAATGTGGCTTCAAAAAATATAAAATACAATTGTATTATGTGTTATTAGTTCTATGTCGCACCACTGGAAACTGTGTGATGATTTAATCAACATTCACTTTTTTCTGGAAATTGTTAAGAGTCCACGAAAAGTTGGTATTGTTATTTTATTATTAGGTATTATTTATTTTCATCCGAAAAGTTCCGAAAATGATATAATTGAAAACTGTAATAAAACACTTCTAATACATATATACTTATAAATGCTCTATTTTATAACTACTGAATTACCAATAACTATAATTACTAACATAAATAACGTGATATAACCCTTCTGATTTGGAGTAATATACCTACTAATAATCTATAATCCCGAAATCAATTTTCCATATGAGGACCAGCCCATGGTGGAGAATGAATATAGAAAAAAAAAAAAAAAAATTTTTTTTAAATGAATATAGAGGTTGTTAAATATTCGTAGAAATTTTCATTAAAATATTCGTGGAAATTTTCAGTAAAATATTCATAGAAATTTTCATTAAAATATTCGTAGAAATTTTTATTAAAATATTCGTAGAAATTTTCATTAAAATATTCGTAGAAATTTTCATTAAAATATTCGTAGAAATTTTCATTAAAATATTCGTAGACATTTTCATTAAAATATTCGTAGAAATTTTCATTAAAATATTCGTAGAAATTTTCATTAAAATATTCGTAGAAATTTTCATTAAAACATTCGTAGAAATTTTCATTAAAATATTCGTGGAAATTTTCATTAAAATATGGTTTTTTGCTGTCAACCCGTTGCTACTCAACTTTATCTTAGTCATTTTTCATCGTACGAAAATCTGTTCACCACTCATTAGAACCGTGTGGGTGCCCAAATCCAAAAAAACGCTGCAAATTATTACACAAAGGTTTATCATTTTTCTGTGTAGATCACTCGCCTGCAAAGAACACAGCTTTGCTATTGCCACTTCCTGCTAACCATATTTTCGCTTCACAATCAAATTAATTTTGAATAAATAAAAGCTTTACACTCAATTCAAAGAAATAGGGAGTTGTGGGTGCCTTCATTAGGAAATGTGCATACTGATTGCTAAGGACGCAAAAATGAGTACAACTCGAAGAAACGAATAACGATCGCATTTTGGGCAGCTAAAATTTGAACGGAGACAAGGCATCTTTTGCAATTCACATTTGTAATTCTGATTTATCGGAATATCAACCTTAAAGTTCTCATAGGGAGTGGCTGGTCCTACAGAGCTCTGGGTGGTCTCGTTCGATTCTAAAAATTCTATACTAATTTAAATTGAAGGAAAAAACAATACATTTTTATCAAGGGTTAAGTAATATGGTAGTCAGGTAATAACAACTTGAACAATAATAACAATAATAATAACGTGTAATAATAATACGAATGACCGAATTTTCAAAGTTTCCATTTTTATTTTCAAAAACCTCTAAAATACTTTCCTTGTCACCCCGGGAACTCATAAAAGGACCCACATGTAAATTGTTGATTTTTCTTATTTTCAGTCCCAATACGATACCACCATACTATATGGGCAGTGTATGTGTTAGCATAATCTCATGTTCTATTCGTCTCTACGAACTCATAGAGACTTAGCGTTTTCAGTTTCAGGTACAACAAAAATACGTAGGTTTTCATCATATGCATACACATGAATTGTTTATAAATTTATTTACAGTTTTTAAGACAATTTATAATTTTGAAAATGGTGATTCTATCACAATTTTTGTGCTGACTTCGAGTATTCCATACATTACTATGATTATGTTGATAATGTCCACGTCCAAAACGGGTTTCAGTGGGGGTGAAAAAAGTCTAGGCTACAAATTTTAAGTGTTTTGCATTGGTTTCATTTTGTTCGAAAATTTGCTAAGAGCGTTATCGTGTTGAGGAAGCCAAACGGGACACCATAACCTCCTTCACGGGAGCCCCAAAATCCATGATCTTGCTGTAAAACATCATTTGCAGCTCTAAATTAAGCCTCTTCCGTCATATTACGAAAATTGTCGTTCATTGAAAGCATGATACAATTGAAAGAGCCAAAAAAAAAGTCGAAAAGTAAGGAAATTCAAAAGTTGACCATCTGTCATGTCAGAAATTTACGATGGCGGTCATCTACTAGAAAGATCTTTAATGTGACAATTTGAATGTGGATTAAGATGAGCTCTTTTTCCTTGACCAGCACTTCAACATTGA
Source organism: Apolygus lucorum (assembly GCA_009739505.2). Lineage (NCBI taxonomy): Eukaryota > Metazoa > Arthropoda > Insecta > Hemiptera > Miridae > Apolygus > Apolygus lucorum. Next base: position 56,680,657 of record CM019180.2, read on the forward strand.
CAATCTTTTTTAAACGTCAGTAGTTGACCACTATGGTCAACTTCCAAATATCAACAATTTTTACTTCCAGTAGTTAACTACAACAAAATATTTGAAAAATAAACAACATGATTCACGCGCCATTTTGCTTAATAATACATTTCACTCCTCAAAAAATTGAAGTGAATCCCTTAGCAAAAAGGTTATCACAGGGCAAAAATGTAGAGAATCTGAGAGAGCTCAAGTTTCACTGTCCACCATTATTTAACTGTTTGGCACATTTATGAACTGTGAGTTATGTGTTACTAGATGGCAGAAGCCTCTTGAAAGCAGGTTTGCTCCAACACCTACGCAAAATATCTATTATTTTGGAGCTTTTCCCCTGAAACGGTCAACTACCAGAGCATAGTCAACTATTGGTGCCCCTTAACTTAAGTGTTAGTGAAAAAGCCAAATTCGTTGCGCAGGATGATCGAGCAAGAAAATGAATTTTAACGCCTCCTCAAAATGTGATGGTTTACGTTTCAAGATATGTACAGTCCAAAAATCAAATAATATTCGATTTTATATTATAAAAAAATCCATCAGTCCGCCGTACGGTGCACTTTCCTTAGTTACCATGGACTAGTTATGATTTATTTGATCTATGGGCTCTATATGGGATCAAGTTGTGCTGCGAAGCTTTTGGTTAAAGGGGGTTGTAATATTCGACGTAGTGCACATCTAGATTGTTCTCCGCGCCGAATAAAAAAGAACCACGAAAATCGGTTGGAAATTGAGGCCTGGGCAGAGTACACAAGATTTGGTCACACACACCTATGCACACATACACACACACACACAGAACCTATGGTCACCTATGGTTTTTTTTTCGCGGATCTGGATTCAGAATGATGTAAAACTACAATGTGGGCAAACTGGATTAATTTGGGGATATATATTTTTTCTGTTGAGTGTTGTCCTCCTTCACCTCAGATCAATCGCATAAGGATGCCCAAGTCTTACTGTGGGACGTCCTAAAACGCTGCAAATTATTACACAACGGTTTATTATTTTTATATAGATCACTCGTCTACAAAATCGCCAACCATCCAATATGAAAAGAAAAAGAAAAAAAAAAAAAAAAAAATCAAACAAAAAAATCAAAAAAAAAAAAAAAAAAATTCAAAATTACCAACCATCGATCGCATTTCGGTCAGCTCTAATTTGAACGGAGATTAGGCCTCTTTTGCGATTCACACTCGTGTTTGGATTTATATATATAAATATTTCAATATAAACCCTTAAATTTTCGTAGGGAGCGAACGGTTTGTCCTACAGAGCTCCGGGTGGTCTCAAAAAATTCTAAAAATTCTATAGAATCTTAAATTGAAGGAAAAACAATACCTTTATATCAAAATTTTTTGAGTTAGGGCGTTTTCAAAATTTCAAAATTGATTTTGGAACCCTTAGAAGTGACCTACATCAACCAAAAGCTTTGGGGCACAACTAGACCCCAGATGGAGCCTACATACCAAATTTCATCAAAATCGGTCAATACTAAGTGGCAAAAGTGCCGCGTACGGCGGACGGCGTACGGCGGACGGACGGCCAAATTTTTATTCGATTTTTGGATTCTACGTACCTTGAAACGTAAACCATCAAATTTTAAGGGGGTGTTAAAATTTTTTTTTTCTTGGTCGATTCCAAAGGTTCATTATTGAAAATAACAAACCAAAATCATTAATCACTCTCCTGAGCGTTCCTCCTTTGTATAGATTACGATGTATAACTTCGACCGAGTGCGAATCGCCTTGCCAGTAAGTAGAAAATCACGTTTTCTATGACAAAACGTTTCTGATTTAGGTGGTATCAATAAGCAGATACCTATAGAACAATATGGTAACAACATGAAGTGCAACAAAGAACCTATGATAATGTCTAAACACTCACAGAACAGTGGCATTTCCACTCAGACTCCCTTCCGAAGAACAAATGGGAGCCTTGTCTAGTTGGACTCTTGTTTTACGTGTGGTTGACCGAACAGTAAATCCAAGTTTAACTCTCAACGCCTTTCAATGACTAATTGACGAGTTTATTGTCCTCTTGGATCGTAAAATAGTATAATGGTCAATTGTTCTACGGATCCTAGTGTGCGAGGGAGAGTTGCTCATAAATATCTGTTTCGTAATACATCACTCACCATCAATAAACGTGTTTTATAAGTTGGGAATTAGGATAAATCTGTTATCCCGCCGTAAACGTTTGTCGCACTATTCCACGAGTGTAAAAACTCTGAAGTGACACGAAGAAACTCCGAATTTCATAGCAGCTTGAAGACCTTGAAGGAAATCTTTGTTAATTACCAATGTAAAATTACTTAATTACCGATGTGATATACAATTGGATATGTCGCAGATAATTTTATTCAGGGTAACAAAAACAGTGATTTCTATATGAAGATACCGTTGCCAAATCTGGGGATTTACGAGAGTGATGAATTCGATAATGAATTGGATAATAAACTTTAGTTAGCTTGTTTTGGACGTTTTTGGGTTATTATTTTTAGTAATGAACCAATGGAATCCAGCAAGAAAGAAATTTCAACCGACCTCATAATTCGATGATTTAAGTACGTTTGAATGTACCAACGTAGAACCCAAAAATTTAGAATTAAAATTCCGTCCGTCCGTCTTACGTTTAACTCAGTTTCCTCGGATGAAATTTGGTACGTTTGGTACAATTTTAAGGATCCAGTTGTACCGCGAAGCTTTTGATAACTGCCGATCTCTTCTAAGGGGTGAAGAGTGATAGTTGAAATTTTTGGAACGCCCTAACCCAAACACTTATGGTATGAAGGTGTTGTTGCTTCCGAGTCTACCAAGGTAGCGGAAGCTTTGTTTTCACTTTTCAAGGACGAAAAAAAAAGTTCTCCAAAATCAAAATTTTCACTCGCATTTTGCGTTTTAGACCTTCCTGAACAATTTTGGTTCCGTGTCTGTCTGTCTGTGTGTCTGTGTGTATGTCATGAATTCCTTGTAACGCGCATAACTATACGAAGTTATTGTCCGATTTCGATGAAATTTTCAGGGATTGTGCGGGTTGGTGTGTAGACGGTCCCCTATGAAAATCATCATCCCCAGACTGATAGAAGCGACTGCGCATGCGCAAACGTGAATTCCTTGTAACGGCCATAACTTCTACATTTTCCATCCGATTTCAATGAAATTTTCAGGGATGTTACAGATTAGTATTTAGATGGTCCCCTATGAAAATGACCACCTTCGGATTGATAGTAGCTACTGCGCATGCCCAAACGTGAATTTCCTTCTAACGGCCACAACTTCCTCATTTTCCACTCGATTTCGATGAAATTTTCAGGGATTATGTGAATTAGGTTGTAGATGGTCCCCTATGAAAATCATCGTCCCCGGACTGATAGAAGCGACTGCGCATGCGCAAACGTGAATTCCTTGTAACGGCCATAAATTCTACATTTTCAATCCGATTTCAATAAAATTTTCAGGGATGTTACAGATTAGTATTTTGATGGTCCCCTATGAAAATCACCACCTTCGGACTGATAGTAGCCACCGCGCATGCGCAAACGTGAATTTCCTTGTAACGTCCATAACTTCTACATTTTCCATCCGATTTCAATTAATTTTTCAGGGATGTTACAGAGTAGTGTTTAGATGGTCCCCTATGAAAATCATAGAGAATTGTTTTTCATAGAGGGATTCATTCATAGAGGGATGGTCTCCTGTGAGAATCTCAAATCTTATACATGACAAGGCTTCAATAGCTCAGAGGACAGAGTCTTAATTTGTGCTCCAGGGATCGCGGGTTCGAATCCCAGCCGAGGCTAAGAATTTTTTTGATCCAATCACATACATATACTCACTTAATTTTTCATCCGATTATGATGAAATTTTCCAGGATTGTCCAGATTAGCGTGTAGATGGTCCCCTATGAGGGTAGTGAAAGGTACTTAGAGATTGGTGTTTTGAGATTAACGAACAATCATCTATACAATCGGGTTATGGATACGAGGAAGCTATGTGCCACACCCACTTGGCAGACATTTTTTTTCATTTACTTAAAATAGTGACGATATTTCAGAATCTAATGGAACCACCCAGAGCTCATTAGGACCAATCATTTGCAAAGTATGAGGATATAATAATTAAATAATGTTCACAGTGTTATACACTACAGTAACAATTGTATGTTATGATGTTGCTAAGTTAACGATGGTTGTCAAGTCAAGATTGTCTTCAATAAATTCGTTCATTCGTGTTCTAGATCAAACCAATGTAGCTTTATTTCATGGTGTCAGGTGTAAAACATTAGATAATATGAAGAAAGTGGAGAGAGAACTGCAAAGGCTGGCCGAAAGGCAACGCGAACTTGAGGAGGAGCTCCGGAGTCAGCAGGGTAACCGTGAAGAAGAAGGAAATGGACGACGGGGGAACAAAAAGTTACCAAAGTTGAGGACCGTTCCTCAACCAGCTCCAGTATCACTGGAAGGAAACATAGCGGAAAATCTCGAATATTTTGAGAAGGCGTGGAAAAACTACTCGGTGGCCAGCGGACTGGAAGAGTATCCGGAAAGGGTGCGCGTGGCAATTTTGTTGTCAGTGATCGGAAACGATATGCACAAAGTGTATGAGAAAATACAACAAACGGAAACAGAGGACGAAACCGCAGAGGGGGTGATAGAGAAACTGAAAGAGAACTTAACTCATAAGATAAACAAACGCTTTGAGAGGTTCAAATTCAACATCGCCAAGCAAGAAAAAATGGAAACGTACGCGCAATATTTTTTAAGGCTGAAGACGCTGAGAAAAACTTGTAAGTTTGGAGAAATAGAAGACGAGCTGCTGCTGGACAAGATAATATGTTCGATAAAGGATCCAAAAGTACAAGAAAAGTTATGGTTGCGGAAAAACATTACGCTGACGGAAGCTATAGATATATGCATCGCAAGTGAAACGGCAGAAAAACAGCTAAAACAGATATCTGAAAGAACGGAAGAAGTGATGAAGATACAGAACAAGCCAGGACAGTGGAGTGGATATACACAGAGAAAAGAAGAGTTTCAGATGAAAAGGAAGAAGTGTTCGTACTGTGGATTGGCGTACCACGAGAAGTTAGAAGAATGTCCAGCCAGAGAACAGGTATGTAGTTTTTGTAAGAGACGAGGACATTTTGCACGAGTTTGTTACAGACGCGGTAGGAAACAAGAGGTAAAAGCAATAGATGAGGAAGACAGGGTGATGGAAAATGAGGAGGAACAACTGTTAGCGATAGGAGGAGGAAATCGAACGATAACGGTAAAGCTGGGAGTAGTACAAAACAACGATAGAGTTGTCAAGCAAGAATTTCAGCTTGACACAGGGGCCACTTGCAACGTGATGGGGGTGGACGCCGCAAAAAGATTGACGGGAGTAGAGAAATTAGAATTAAAACGAACGCAGACGAGGTTGAAAGTGTTTGGGGGAGAGATCATGAGACCAAGAGGTGCTATGCACGTTGACATTATGCACAAAGCGAAAAGGTACACGTTACAGTTCGAAGTGGTGGAATATGACCACGTACCAATATTGTCAGCACAAGCATGTGAAGACCTTGGATTGATTAAAGTATGTAAAAAAATTGAAGAAACAGGAGAACAAGGGAACGAAGAAGCTACTCGGATTGTGGAAGAGTATGAGGATATATTCCAAGGAATAGGGAAACTGGAGGGAGAGGTAGAACTAGAAGTAGCCAAGGATATGAAGCCAGTGAAAGAGACACCGAGACGCATACCATTACCGTGTGTAGCGTTACTGAAGAAAGAACTGGACCAGATGGTGAAAGACGGAATCATAACGCAAGAGCCAAGTGTTACTGATTGGGTGAGCAATCTAACTATTGTGAGAAAAGGAGACAAAATCAGGGTGTGTCTGGATCCAAGAAGGTTGAACGAAGCTCTAAAAGATACAAAACAACTGTTACCAACAGTAGAGGAGATTCTGCCTCAGTTAACGAACGCTAAAGTGTTCACGACAGTGGATGCGAGAAAGGGGTTTTGGCAGCTGGTACTGAGCACAGAAAGCAGTAAACTTACAACATTTTGGACTCCGTTCGGAAAGTATCGATTTCTAAGATTGCCATTTGGGATCACTACTGCCATGGAAGTATTCCAGAAAAGGATATTAGAAATCCTAACAGGGGTTCCTGGATGCGCAGTGATAGCAGACGACATACTTATCGTAGGCAGGGGAGAGACGAAACAGAAAGCAATGAAAGACCACAATGAAAACTTGCGAAAATTGTTTGACAAGTTGAGAGAAAAAGGCCTAAAACTGAATAAAGAAAAATTAAATCTATGTAAAACAGAAACGAAATTTTTCGGGCATATACTTACGGAACAGGGAGTGAAGCCAGACAAAGAAAAGGTGGAGGCGATAAACAACATGCCGCAACCAGAAGACAAAGGAGCAGTCAGAAGATTTTTGGGGATGGTCACATATTTGAATAGATATATTCCACGTTTAGCTGAAGAAGCGCATGTATTGAGAGAACTAACAAAAGACACAGTAGAATTCAGATGGACAGAAACTGAGAAGAAGGCCTTTGAGAAGTTGAAAAAAACGATAAGTGAAGCTACAACACTGAGATATTATGATGTAAACAAGGTCGTGGTAATTCAAACAGACGCATCTTCGTTTGCAGTTGGAGCGGTGCTGATGCAAGAAGGTTTACCAGTGGCATATGCTTCTAAGACACTATCAGAAACACAACGGAATTACGCACGGATTGAGCGGGAGATGCTGGGGATCGTGTATGCTTGCCATAGATTTGACCAGTATATTTGTGGGAAAAGCGACGTCATGGTGGAAACAGATCACAGCCCACTGGTGAATATATTCAAGAAACCGTTACTCAAGGTGCCAAAACGTCTACAGTGCATGATACTTGCGCTCCAGAGGTATAACATCACGCTGAAATACACAAGAGGGTCAGAGATAGTCCTCGCGGATACGTTGTCAAGAGCTCCAGAAAGCACGAGACACGTTGGGAAATCTCATGAAATTTATGGAATCGAAGAAATACTAAGGGAAATAGAGGAGGTTTCGCCAAGAGCAGAAGAACAGGAGAGAATGTGGGAAGAAGGAATGCCGAAAGGAAGGGTAACAGAGGATACATTGGAGAGGATAGGTGAAGCTTCTGAGAAAAGTGAGGAGTTGAAAGCCTTAAGAAAGACGATTATGGAGGGATGGCCTCAGAAAAGAACGCAAGCGAAGGAATCAGCTCCCTTCTGGAATTACAGGGAGGAGTTGGTATTGGATGGGTCACTCATCTTAAAAGGAAAACAAATAGTGATTCCAAAAGAATTGAGGAGAGAACTGAGACAGAAACTGCACGCAGGGCATCAAGGAATAGAAAGAACAACTAGGCTGGCAAAAGAATTAGTATACTGGCCAGGAATGTATGCAGAGCTGGAAGACACAATTCGCAGTTGTGAGATATGCCAGAAACATGCTGCAAACCAGAGACCGCAAGAAATGATGTCCCACGAGATACCAAAGGGTCCATTCGAACGAATAGGTATGGATTTGTTCGAGTGCACAGTCAAGCAAAAGAAACGACACTTCCTAATTTTGGTAGATCACTACTCGGACTATTTCGAAGTGGAAGAAATGGATACTTGGACAACGAAATCAACAGTGCAACGATGCAAGAAGCAGTTTAGCAGACATGGGGTACCGAAAACAGTGATTGTAGATAGAGGAGGGAATTTCGACAGCCAGGAGTTTCGCGCGTTTGGACAGGAGTGGAGTTTCGAAGTGAAATACTGTAGTCCGCGACATCACCAAGGGAATGGGAAAACAGAAGCCGGAGTGAAGATAGCCAAGAACCTAATATTGAAAAGTGTAGCGGCAGGGGAAGATGTGTACAAGAACCTGTTGGTATGGAGAAATACACCAAATAAAACTGGATACAGCCCAGCACAGAGGATCTTCGGTAGGTGGTTGAGATGCGATCTACCAGTGTATGAGCAGCAACCGAAAGTGATTGACCAGGAGGAAGTCCAGAAGAGAATACGAGAGTGCAGAAGAGAGAGCAAGAAGTATTATGACAGAAAGACGGTGAAGAGAAGAGATCTGAACGAGGGGGAGAAGGTATATTACAAGAAGAAACCGGAGGATAGAGAATGGGAGAAAGGGATCATAGAAAAGGCAGAAGGGAACAGATCATATACTATAGTCACAGAGCGAGGAACCAGGATACGTAGAAATGAAATTCATATAAAACCCAGAGGAGAGATCGCACACGAAGGAAGTCAAGAAGAAGGGAATGGGAATCGAGATGTTCCGAGAAGATCGATAAGGACAAGGCGCAGCCCAACGTACTTAAACGAATATGCATGAAAGGGGGGATGTTATACACTACAGTAACAATTGTATGTTATGATGTTGCTAAGTTAACGATGGTTGTCAAGTCAAGATTGTCTTCAATAAATTCGTTCATTCGTGTTCTAGATCAAACCAATGTAGCTTTATTTCACACAGATTCTTCATTTGGGACATAAGACGGTCCCTAATCAACCCACTGCGCTTGCGCCAAAGTGGAATCCTTAATATGCATAACTTCTGCAGTGTCTCTCCCTACCTCCATACTGCCAGGTGTGAGAGTGACGGTTGAGGGTCCTTTTCTCTTCGTTACGCCTACCTCTACATTGTATAGCTCAATCTCACAGCGTTCAAGTTAATTAAATCCTGTGTTTTTCGCGAAATTGTAACGCGTATTTTAAAGAAATTTAAGAATATGATTTTAGTAAGGTAAGAATCTGAAAAGGGTAAAAGTTAAGTAAAAACAACCATTTCAGGTTGAATGTTCGTCCTACTGTCAATCCTGGCTTCGCGGACGTAATCAGCTGTCTTCCAAAGGGAAGATCAGAATTGGTTCTGATGATTTCGCTCATGGCTACTTATCGTCTCACCCGCTTAAGTAGAGTGGGGTTCACCAACGGCTCAACCCGAAAAATTATCATTACCGGCGATATCGCCCTCGAGCGGTCACCAATCCAGAGTCTCCCGGGCCGACTGACCTTAACTTATGAACAGGGTTCGGGGGTCTCCCTTTTTAATAAATTTGAAGAGGGAATTTGATCTAACTATTATGTTGACCAATGGAAATCACAACGACTCCATGACGACTTAAAGTGTATTGTGCTGCTGAATTGACATATCAACAAACCCCTCCATATTATTTTCAATTCATTGTTTTATTATTTAATTTGGCTAATTCCATCTTTGTATCTAATCTTAAAATTTTAATTAGTTTGTGCAAATACAAATGTTTCGAATGCGTCTATAAACGCTTGCATACGAGTCTGCAACACATTGGGACATTTTATGTCTTTATTCCCCCCCACATTTCGTACCCTTTCTCCTACCCTCCCCTTTCCCACTTCTATACTCCCCTCCACCAACGAATTACGATTGATACAGGGTGATGTATTTATTTGTTGTTTTTTATTTTTACTAAAACTGTTTATTAGAAACTGACGATGGAAATTGCCTTTGGCTATTGCGCTATTTTTGTCTTCTATTATACCCAAGTGTGGGGATATCCGATAATCAAAAGTATCTTGATCTAGAAAGTATCAAAAAGTATCGATACGATACTTTCAAAAAGTATCGATATTTTGAAGTATCGATACTTTTTATACTTTCAAAAAGTATCGATATTTTGAAGTATCGATACTTTTTATACTTTCACAAAAATGGGTGAAATTGTCATTTATGTTTCTCTCCATCAGTGTGACATCTCTTCATCACGAGGATAAGAATTAATATAGAATGAACAAAACAATAAATCACTCATTTTGTTATTTAAAACTTGTTTTTGTTTAGGCACTTGTTTTCGTATTGCACTTCTTTTGGTTAACATTTTGGTGGTCCTTCCTCGATTATGGAGGACAGCAGGTTATCATCGAGAGCTGGAGGTGGTGGTACATCATCTTTGTTTAATTTGTTGAAGTTTGTTGGTCTCCCAACAACCTACGTAGAGATAGAATATACTGTCAAGTAGGTACCTTCATGTCGTAGGTGTTGAAACAGACAAAATGTGAGATATAAAAAAGTATCGCCTCCGATACTGGAAAAAAAGTATCGATACTACGATATATATCAGGAAAAAAATCTACCAATTGTCTCAGCAGATGTGGAGCGGTCATTATCCCGTTTGAAACTATTATTGCACGATTTGAGAAAATCTTTTAGAACTGAAAATTTGGAAAAGTACTTGGTAGTACAAGCTAATATATTTTAACAATTAAATGTTTTGTCTAAACATTGAAATCGGATGGAAAATGTAGAAGTTATGGCCGTTACAAGGAATTCACGTTTGCGCATGCGCAGTGGCTACTATCAGTCCGAAGGTGGTGATTTTCATAGGGGACCATCTACAACCTAATCCGCATAATCCCTGAAGATTTCATCGAAATTGGGTAGAAAAACGCTTGCATACGAGTCTGCAACACATTGAAACATTTTCATGCCCCCCCTCCCCTCCCGAGACATCTGGGAGCTCGATTTTCGACTCAGCTGATCTGGGAGCTCGATTTTCGACTCAGCTGATCTGGGAGCTCGATTTTCGACTCAGCTGATCTGGGAGCTCGATTTTCGACTCAGCTGATCTGGGAGCTCGATTTTCGACTCAGCTGATCTGGGAGCTCGATTTTCGACTCAGCTGATCTGGGAGCTCGATTTTCGACTCAGCTGATCTGGGAGCTCGATTTTCGACTCAGCTGATCTGGGATCACTTCTGATGGTCATAATCATCATTGTGGCGACTTGGGACAAATTTCGTTAGCAAATTTCGTTAGCAACAAATTTCGTGACGATTTTTTTTTATGTGCCATATGAAAGACATGAAAATGTCAAAAGTATCGATATGTATCGATACTTTTAAGTGCCAAAGTGCCAAAGTAAAAACATAAAATGTCGAAAACCTTGTTTCACATAGAAAAAACGATGATCCGGTGATATGGAGCTTATGACGAAACATCAATCTCTAAGTACCTTGCATTACCCTCATAGGGGACCATCTACACGCCAACTCGCACAATTCCTAAACGTTTCATTGAAATCTGATGGAAAATGGAGAAGTTATGGCTGTTGCAAGGATATTCACGTTTGCGCATGTGCAGTAGCTACTATCAGTCCGGAGGAGATGATTTTCGTAGGGGACCATCTGAATGCCAACCCGCAGAATCCCTGAAAATGTCATTGAAATTGGTTGGAAAGTAGAAGTTATGGCTTACAAGGAAATTCACTGTTGCGCATGCGCAGTAACACTATCAGTCCATTCCCTGAAAATTTGATTGAAATCGGACAATAACTTCGTATAGTTATGCCCGTTTTAAGGATTTCATGACAGACAGACACGGAACCAAAATTGCTTAGGGAGGTCTTAAACGTGAAACACGAGTGACAATTTTGATTTTGGAGTAACATTTTTTTTCAACCTTTGAAAGTGAAAACAAAGCTTTCTTGGTTGACTCGGAAGCAATAATAAAACATAGTGTAATAATTTGTGGGGTTTCTGAACTTTGTTGATCCACGTTTAGTTCTCTGAGAGATTATTTTCTTTTATATTGTAAATATTGCTAGTTTAATGGCTTCAATAAAGGCAAACTCTGATTTAAGGAAACTCTTACCTTCTCTGCTATGTTCTTTGCTATGAGTTGAATCTGCTGTCAGCGTATCAAGCAGGTTTCAGTATCAAAGATCCTCGATTCAAAGTCGGTCCGCGAACATGAGCCTGACGAACAAACTTGGAAGCAAGTCAGCCAGTAAGGCTCAAGCTGACGGACCGCTCTGGTTGCTTGGTCCGCTCTCTGTCACATATTTTGTCTAACAATGGTGAACGAACTTGTTGTATTACATCTACCTTCGAGTCTTTAATTCTAGAAGGAGGAACAAGCCACAACAACAGGGAAACATTCGACAACGTGTCTCGAAGGCAATATTTGAAATAATTAGGTATTTTTCATTTGATATAGCTCCCGTTTTTCGTTGTTGTTTTTTAAATTAGATAAGCAAAACAATGAACTAACCGCAAGTAACAATGATTATGTTGCAAAGGTAATCATAGATAGATAGATACATAGATCATAGTAGCGTTAGTAGTAGTAACGTCAACGGTTTATATTCAACTTGGTAATGAACATAGAAAAATATTTTTATCGGCATCACATAAAAACATAATCTTACACTTCCCAATGGAACCAACCACAAGAGAAAAAGTGATGATATTACATTTAGGTGAATTCTGTAATATAAAAATTTGTTATAGATAAAGGTTGATCGTTTTACATCATGGGTCATATTTATACCTCGTCGTTCCGCACCTGGTTGCATTTGACATCAATTTGGCATCGTATGTTCTATCGTTACAAATATCAGCTCCAGCAGTTTCTCCAAGGGTAACAGAAGAATGAAAAATAAATATAACAACATGGAAAAATAATTATAACAACAACAATAACGAAAAATAACCCCCTTGGTTGTGAACAGACATGCGCAACGCACTATGAATTTTCTTTTAACATGTTTAATGTTTTAGGGCTGGGGGTCATTCTGTGAATTCCGACACGAAAATCTGCAACGTTTTTTTTTCTTAGTTACCACGGACCGATTTCTTAGTTACCACGTTATATCGGCTCCATTTGGGGTCTAGTTGTACCAAGATGCTTTTGGTTATTGACAGACCAACAGATCGCTCCCTCGGAGGTCCTTCAGTTTGGACTAGTGATAAATCAGAAATATGAGTGTGAATCACAAATTAATGTTCATTGTATAGAAACAATTTTCTCTCCTATTCAACGCAGGAAGGTGAAATTCGAGATGGTGGGTCAAAGGACAGTAATGAAGGCACCTGACAGATCACTGATCAGCTGAGTGACCTCCAAGGCCATTTTCTCTCCTGTTGAACGCAGGAAGCTAAAATTTGAGAAGCAGGGTCAATGGAGAATGCTGAAGGCGCCTGAGTGGTCACTGATCAGCTGAGTGAGCTCCAAGGCCATTTTCTCTCCTGTTGAACGCAGGAAGCTGAAATTTGAGAGGCAGGGTCAATGGAGAATGCTGAAGGCGCCTGAAGGGTGACTTATCAGCTGAGTGAGCTCCAAAGCCATTTTCTCTCCTATTCATCGCAGGAAGATGAAATTTGAGAGGCAGGGTCAATGGAGAATGCTGAAGGCGCCTGAGTGGTCACTGATCAGCTGAGTGAGCTCCAAGGCCATTTTCTCTCCTGTTGAACGCAGGAAGCTGAAATTTGAGAGGCAGGGTCAATGGAGAATGCTGAAGGCGCCTGAGTGGTCACTGATCAGCTGAGTGATCATAAGCCATTATTGAGTATTTCCTGTAAATAGATGTATATAAATATAATAAATTGTTTTGGTTAATTAGAATCTTTTCTTTTTTTTTTGACCTTAAAAAACTATATCTAATTTCTCCCTTGCGAGGGAAAAACATTAAACATGATTTAATGTTTTTCCCTCGCAAGGGAGAAATTAGATATAGTTTTTCAACCTTGAAAAGTGAAAACAGCTTCCGCTACCTTGGTAGACTCGGAAGCAAAATTACCTTAAAACTGACATTGCTACTTTTTGAAAATATTCTTTCTTATGATGACTAATATCTTATTCACTTTTCTAAAGTCAGATAACAATATTAGGGTTTCCTAGATTTCTTTGTGCTTTTTTGCAGTTAAAAAAGATCCGGTTGAATTGGGAACAACGTTGTTATTCGGAAACCATAAAACAAAATCACCTTAAGAATTATTACTTATCTAGTAATGAAAACGTCTGTCAAGTGGGTGTGGCACATAGCTTCTTTAGGATTTTCTGGTTTTCCGTATCCACAACCCGATAGTACAGATAATCCGATGCATTGTAGCTAATCTCAAAACATCAATTTCTACAAAACTTGCACTACCCTTTAGGGGACCATCTACACATCAACCCTAACAATCCTTTACAATTTTATCGAATTTGGCAGGAAAATGTAGGAATTATGGTTGTTACAAGGATCATGATCGCCACAAGGGGTCACAGACACAGAGACAGAAATTTTGATTTTGTAGAACATTTTCTTTCAACCTTGAACTGTGAAAACAATGCTTCTACTTCCTTGGTAGACTCGGAGGCAAAAACGCTGCAAATCATTGCTCAAAGGTTTATTATTTTCTGTATAGATCACCCTTCTGTTTTGATCACTGGTTCTCCATCAATAGCACCTACCACCAACTGTATTCTCCCTTGACCTTCCCTCTCAAATTTCAGCTCCTGCGTTCAATAGGATTGAAAATGGCTTCGGAGCTCACTCAGCTGATCAGTGATGTGAGGAGTGAAGAAGATCTCCTCGAATGCTGGAGACGCCTGGAAGAGCACTTCCATTCAATAGCATTGAAAATGGCTTCAGAGCTCACTCAGCTGATCAGTGATCTGAAGAGTGAAGAAGATCTCCTCGAATGCTGGAGACGCCTGGAAGAGCACCTCCATTCAATAGGATTGAAAATGGCTTTGGAGCTCACTCAGCTGATCAGTGATGTGAGGAGTGAAGAAGATCTCCTCGAATGCTGGAGACGCCTGGAAGAGCACCTCCATTCAATAGGATTGAAAATGGCTTTGGAGCTCACTCAGCTGATCAGTGATGTGAGGAGTGAAGAAGATCTCCTCGAATGCTGGAGACGCCTGGAAGAGCACTTCCATTCAATAGCATTGAAAATGGCTTCGGAGCTCACTCAGCTGATCAGTGAGCAATGATTTGCAGCGTTTTTTACCTACAAACATAATTTTACCTACCAACTTTTTTTACCTACCAGCTAGGTACTACCTACCACACCATACTGGCTTCACACCTTCACAATCAAGTTTATTAGAAAGAACTAAACGCTTCACACTCGATTCGAAAAATAGAAAGCTTCATATGGAAATTTGATTACTGGTTACGCAGAAGGCAAAACTGTATACAAATCGAAGAAATGAACAGCGATCGCATTTTAGTCAGAAAAAATTTGAACGGCGATTAGACCTCTTTTGCAATTCACGCTCATGATTCTGTTTTATCGAAGGAAAACCTTCAAGTACTCGTAGGGACCGAACGGTTTGTCCTACAGAGCTCCGGATGCTCTCAAAAATTTTTAAAAATTCTGTACTATTTAAAATTAGTGAAAAAAAGATACCTTTATTTCGAGAGTTTTCGAGCTAGGGCACTCTGGAAAATTCCAACCCTTAATTTTCACCCCTTAGAAGTGACATACATCAACCAAAAGCTTCGCGGCACAACTAGACCCCAAATGGAGCCCATATACCAAATTTGAACCAAATCGGTCCAGTGTTGCTAAGAAAAGTGCCGCGTACGGCGTACGGCGGACGGCGGACGGCGCACAGTGGGGCCGGAGTGGAAAAAACTCCATTTTTGCTAAGTGACTAAAAAAGAAATGTAATGTGGTTTTGAGGGGTTGGGGGGGGGGGGGTTAAAAAACGGTGCAAATTATTACACAATAATTTATAATGTTACTGTAAGGAACCCGTCTGCATTGTACACAGGTATTCCATTAATGCAACCTACTAGCAATAACATCGCTATCTCAGAGTTGTGGGTGCCTTCATTACGAAATTTCATTCTTGGTTGCTAATGAAGCATAACTGAGTACTTAACAACAGGAAACAAACAACGATTGCACTTGGTCAGCTGAATTTTGAACTGAGATTCTGCCCTTTTCCATCAGCGAAAAGTCTTTTGCAATTCACACTCTCACTTGCTGAATGAATGCCCAACTTTCAACAACCTCCCACCCGAAACTTTGAGGAACTTTGAAAAGCTCGTGGGAAACAATTCAGCCTGCTTGAACGTTGTCTTCGATAAATTGAGAACACTACCATTGTTCTACAAACTACCTATAACAGTTTTTTTGTTTTGTAAGTTTTCTCACTTTTCTGATTGTTGTTAATGATCAATCATTTATTGAAACCATTTTATTTTGCGCCCATGACCACTTAGAAGTTGCATGTGCTTTAATAAAGAAAACATACCGTTTAGTAATGCATGCATTCCAGGGGACGTCCCATTTGTTTCACTCGATGTAATTTATTTATTACTTTAGGCAAGAAATACTGACCACCCCCCCTCCCCAACATTATCCACCTTAACATTTCTAGCGGCATGGGAGCCTCGAATCTGAAAAGCATTTTAAAATTCATGATCTACGATACCCAACATGCGAATTCGAGTTCACCCCCCCCCCCCACCTCCCCAACAACAACAATGGTGCCAGTCTGGCACCAAAGCGGAAATACGTCGTAACATTGAACTTTCATCTGATGGTTTTGGTAGGCAGTCCGTCGAAGTTCACATCCGTGTTCGAGGTGAAACAAAAAAAAAAAAAAAAAAAAAAAAAAAAACACGAAATAAGCGGTTTATGGCATTATGGCACCATGTCCTGGCACCATGGTGGCACCACTATTAGTTCCATGGTGGTACAGAGAATAATTCATGAAAATCCGGAGGTATAATGAGAATTTTTCCTCAATTTCAAAGCTTGGGTACAATTAGTAAGCAGTAAAGGAACTGAAATATTGAAAAATCGGATATTTTGTGAATATTATCCCCTCACTCACCCCCTCTCCTTGCGAATTTTGGTACTCTGGTAAAATCATGTACAACTCGGAAGTTATTTGAGTCAAACAAAAAAAGAAACACGCAAATCGGTTGGAAATTGAGGCCTGGGCAGAGTTTACAAGATTATGCACGCAAACGCACGTTTTTTAAGCATTAACCCCCCCTTTCCCCCTCTTAGAAAGCAAAATCCCAAATTTCGGCGCCGTAGTGCACAACTAGATAGTTTTCCGCGTCGATAAAAAAAATAACCACAAAAATCGGTTGAGAACTGAGGCCTGGGCAGACGACACAAGATTATGCCCAAAATCGCACGTTTTTTGAGCATTAACCCCCCCTTTCCTCCCCTTAAAAGGCAAAATTCGAAATTCCTGCGACGTAGTGCACAACTAGATAGTTTTCCGCGACGAACGAAAAAAGAACCAGGAAAATCGGTTGAGAACTAAGGCCTGTGCAGAGTACACAAGATTTTGTTACACACACACACACACACATACACACACAGACATAAACCTATGGTTTTTTTTGCCGATTTAGATTCAGAATGGTCTAAAACGGATTAGTGTGTGTTTTTTTTTTTTCTGTTGAGCGTTGTCCAACTTCACCCCAGATCGATCGCATAAGGGCGCCCAAGTCTTACTGTGGGACGTCCTAAAAAAGATACACACTAGTGTTTCTGATTTATTGACAGTCCAACCCTTAAGTCCTCATTGGGAGCTAACGGATTGTCCTTCAAACCTCTGGGTGGTCTCAATCGACCCTAAAAATTCAATTCTATTTCAATTTTTGTGAAAAAACAATACGTTTATACCGAGAGTTTTCGAGCTGTGGCGATTAGAAAAATGCTCACCCCATTTTTCACACTTTAGAAGTATCTGGCACTAACCGAAAGATTCGCGTCACAATTAGACCCGAAATGGAGCCCATATACTAAATTTAATCAAAATCGGTGTATGATAACAAAGAAAGGCGGAGTTAACAGTATTCAGACCATCTACTCCCTTCCCAAAAACAGTCTTTTTACTTTCACGCTTACGTACTTTTGAGTTTATTTAGAAGTTTGTGGAACAAACGAGGATGGAAGTATCCTGAAAATCTTATTCAGGAAAAGACAACTGAATAAATTTTAGGCGATAAGAATTCATCGTGATTCTTCTACAGTGAAGAATTAATGGAGAAATTGGCGAAAATTGAAGGTACAAAGGAAGGTGAAAGGAGGATGAAGTTAAGGCTCGATTACACAGGGCGAGTTTACTAGCTACTAGCCAGCGAATTCACTAGCCGCTAGTGAACTCTCCCCGTGTCATCGGCTCACTAGCTGACTAGCAGACTAGCTGCGAGCTGCTGGAAAAGTTGACGACCCGGCTACTTTACAAGCTACTCGCTAGCTAGTGAGATTGTGGGCCAGTAAACTCGCCCTGTGTAATCGAGCCTTTAGTGTGAGGTTATGTTTAGGATATGATCAACTGGACAGTCTCAAGAGGAAAACTCTTGGGGAGTTTTACCCAACACTTCAGTTTACATTTGATTTGAGGCACTTTTGTTGCAATAATCTCTACATAACTCAATGGATCGATAAAAATTAATTCAAATCAAGGCTAATTGAGAGTTTAATGCCTAACTTGCCCAAAAACGACTTCAAAGGAGTTCAAATGAAGCAGAAAAAGAATTAAAAATGATTTCCACCGAACGTATCCTTCACTTTGACGCGACGTTTGAGGGAGAAAACTAGCTGCCCTAACATTATAGTTTCCCATTTTCAAAGTCGATTTGACGTTGTACAAGTGTTTTTACAGTCACAAACACAAAGTGAATAGAAACACAAGAAACTGATGGAGGACAATCCGCATAAACAAGAAATGCAACACACCATGAACATAATATGTGCATATTATCATACATAAATATATTATTATAATATGTATCAATATATTATTTTGACATGGAAAACAATGTCTATCATTGCAGTGAAGTTAATACTGTGGTTTTTCATCATAATCCATGATTCCATTGATGAGCACTTGCATGATGAGAACAGGTGAGATGACCGTTGAAAGCACCAGTAACCCAAATCTGACGAACAAACTTAACTGAACAAAGTTGGTTCGTGAGATTCAAGCTCCTGGTTGCAGACTGGTGAGCGGACGGAATCAATTCTGTGAAATGTAAAGACATGGTTCCTCTTACAATATAACATTATAAGCACACAATCCTACCATAATATGAGATACAATGAGTTACTATCAAAATGAAATGGTTCCAAATCGAACCAAAAACGTCGGCCAAGTGGGTGTGCCACGTAACCTCATCATTTACATAACCCGATTGTATAGATACATAGTGGCTAATCTCAAAACATCAATCTCCACGTACCTTGCACTCCCTAAATAGGGGACCACCTACACGCCAACCCGCAAAATCTCTGAAATATTCATCAAATTTGGATGAAAAATGCTAAAGTTGTGGCTGTTACAAAGATATTCACGTTTGCGCATGCGCAGTGGCTAATATCATTGCGAGGGCAATGATTTTCATAGGGAACCAACTGCACTCCAATCCGCATAATCCCTGAAAAATTCATCAAATTCGGATGAAAAATGCAAAAGTTGTGGCTTTTACAAAGAAATTCATTTGCGCATGCGCAGTGGCAACTGTCAATTTGGCGGCCATGATTTTCTTAGGGGACCATCTACACGCCGATCAGAACAATCTTAGAAAATATCATCAAATTCGGAAAATATAGGTGTTATAACTGGTACAAGGATTTTACTTTTGCGCATGCGCAGAAACTACATTCAACTTGGGGTACCATGATTTTCCTAGGGATCCGTGTAGGTACACGCTATGAATTTCATCGAAATCGGACTATAACTTCGTATAGCTTAGTTTTACAAGGATTTCATGGCAGACAAACAGACACGAAACTAAAATTGTTCAGAAAGGTCTAAAACGTAAAATGCGAGTGTAAATGTTAATTTGGAGAAATTTTTTTTTTCAACCTTGAAAAGTGAAAACAACGCTTCCACTAACTACCTTGGAAGAAAAATAAAATGGCAAAGAGTAAATAGTATGATGTATTATTACAATGTAGAGTTAAGAAGTAAGAGCACATAGATAATGTATTTCAATATAATTATTAGTGCAAAACAGCTCCACAAACGAGCCTTGCCTTTCTTTTGCTTCTGATAGTATCCATTTTTGTTTGAAATTAAAATACCTGAACTCTTAGACATTTTCAAAATTTCTTTCTTCAAATTCTTGAAATTTTCGAAATTTTTGAAAAGAAAAAAACATAGTTTCCTCGTATGGATCGTATAGAAGATCACTATTGCATAGAATCTTTGCAATATATGTTCCGATGGAAGCGCCTAACTAAATTTGATGATCAAGATGCAACTTATAGGGAACCATATTGAACTCCAAAACATACTAACCCTGTAAGTTTCATCGAATTTGGATGGGAACTAAAGAAGTTATGGTTGTTACAAGGGTTTCTCGTTCTTGCAAGTGGCAGAAGCTATCGATGGTCCAATCGCGATGAAATTAATATAGATTAATATATGATATAGATAAATATTATCTGAGTATGTATTCGAAATCGGATGGAAACTTAAATTTTATTTCACGTTTGCACCCATTTTCACGTTTATCACGTTTACACGAATGCCTTCCCGGGGTCCCGGGCCTTCCGGGTGCCTTGCCCCGATTCATAGGGGACCATCTTCATCCCATTTCCGCATAATTCCGGAAAACGTCATCAAAATCGGACTGCTGTTTAGTTCTCTGTTGACGAATATTGTTCAGAAGACACGAAATCAAATGTTTTTCATGAAGGTCTAAGACGTGATTGTGAATAGAAAATTTTGAACTGAGAAAATATTGAATTATTTTCAACATTGAAAAATAAAAACAAAACTTCCCTACCATGGTAGACTAGAATGATTCGAAGGTAGGGAAGTTTTGTTTACTATTCAAACCAATTTAGTTTATTATTCAGTTTTGAATTATTCAAACCCCATTGTGAGGCGAGCGAAAAACACACGATTTCTCAAAGTAGTGAGGGTACCACCTCATTTTGAGACCTCTAAGATGAAATTTTATTTTTTGGTTTATGCTTATGAAAATTCATTTTTTTTACGGAGGACAAAAAGGCGTAGTGCCACCTGGTTAGATTTCATTATTTCATTAGTAGGTATATACGGAATTTCGTCTTGCGAAGATTCAACATAAACCAAGGTAGTTTTTTCGGAAGATGAACTAAACTGTAATTTACTAGCTAGCAATTAATTTGTATTGTCTATGGACAATTCAAAAATGAAATTTGTATGGCGGGTTTCTTCATCATAATTATGCCATCAAAAATTCAATTTCGGACGACGTCGTTCCTTAAGTATGCATTCTTGACCACAGTTATTTCGGAAACTAACATTAATATGAAAAAATTAACACAATAGGTAATACCAAATGGTAACTACCAATTTAGCCGATTTTGCACAAACGGGTTTCTCCTTTTTGTCAGCAGTTAAAGGTTTAGATCTTCACAATAAAAATGTGTTGGCTAATTTTGTGGAATGGATTCAATAAGATAAGAGATAGTTCTTAAAATACTGACTGAAAGCTGACATCAGTGATGAGACTTGTCCAGTAATTAGGAAGACTTTCACGAACGTTCGTATTCACACCTTGATTCGACACTGAGGGGAATTAGCCCTGATTATCCGCAGACGGGCAGCCGCACTTACTGAGACACTCGTTAGCATTTACGATCCTGGAGGCATCCTGGTAGTAGTTTATCGTTGAAAGTAGAACTGTTTCAAGCGGATTCTATTGGACGGATTACAACCGAGGTTATCGCCGCTTTTAGTCGTAAAAACGCCAACTAGTAGTAAGATGCACCAAGGCGGTTTTTTGTGTGCTGCCTTTGTTGCAAACTCGACGGGTTTCATTGTCGGTTTTCAGTACAACGAATAAACGTGTTATATTCGGGTTACTAGTGATTTATAATGGAGATGGGAAGAGCGGAACTTCAAAGTGTATCTCAATAAAACACACACTAAACAACATTTTTTGTAGACGTACTCACCAGCGCACAGACCAAACGACTTTTCGCCTCACTCTCAGAACAATTAAACTATGGGTAGTTGGGGTCTAGCCCACCATAAAGTTGAGACCTGGTCCACCAAGGAAGTTAGGGTCTAGCCCACCATAAAGTTGAGACCTGGCCCACCAAGGAAGTTAGGATCTAGCCCACCATAAAGTTGAGACCTGGCCCACCAAGGAAGTTAGGATCTAGCCCACCATAAAGTTGAGACCTGGTTCACCAAGGAAGTTAGGGTCTAGCCCACCATAAAGTTGAGACCTGGTTCACCAAGGAAGTTAGGGTCTAGCCCACCATAAAGTTGAGACCTGGTCCAACAAGGAAGTTAGGGTCTAGGCCACCAAGGAGGTTGGTTCTAGTACTCTCCCATCCCCTTCCTACGCTGTTGGGGTATTAGGGCTTTGAACTCTTATGTACTCGTCCGATCTATTGGGGAGTGGAGAGACCTGCCTGCTAGGTCTTCAATTTATTCTTTCATTTACTTAAAAAAAAAGTCAAGAGCTCAAGATGCTTGTAAAGAAAGTAGTAATTTTCTCACAACCATTTCAGCTCATTAGCTTTCTTTTCTGAAATTCAAAAAGTAAAAAAAAAATATGATTAAGGACTACACTACTGGACAAAAAACAAAACTTACTTTCCTTTGATTGATAATCTAGGGCAGCCAGCAAAAATCTCTCAGCTAAAATATGGGTCGTGCAACCGATAAGACTTTGAAGTCTTCAAACATCGAGACTGAAGAAATTCTTCATAACCGCAGTTTGGAACCAGAGCAATTACATTAAAAGGCAGTTAAAATTATTAGTTGCACTTTACTACCTAATGAAGCATTCCTTCCAATACAGATTCTAGGTCAAGGTTGGACGATAAGACTTGCATTGATATTAATGGTAATAAGAGCTTTGACTCTAATCAGCTGAGTCACGCTTGCAGAGTTTCCTCCGCCTTTCTCGCGGTAAACCATGAAAAACGTTTTGTGTATCGAACAGCAATTACAGATTGTGACGAAGAGCCGGTAACCGACGGGGGACCGGAGCTTCCTTAACTGGCAACCTTGAAAGAAATTGACCTAATCGGCTTCCGAGCCGTTATCTTCCGGAAGCGACCGTTTTGGGACCAATCCGAGGTTAATGAAAGGAGCATAGGAATGCGATAGCGGTCAGTTGCTAATTAAATGCCTGTTAACCCAAGGTTGCCTCTTCATGTTCATAATTATATCTAACTATGATTATGTTTCTAATCTAGGGTGGGTGGACCAGTAATTAAACACTCAACACGTTTCTTAGGAACTTCCGACTTTGATAATTCGCTCCCGCGTCCCTGATCCAGATATATGTCCAATTTTTAACACAGAATGTGTTTTTGCGATGACCTACCAAAAAAAATCGTCACGAAAAAGCGACAGAAAAAACCGTTACGAGCCTTTTATAATGATTTTCACGTGCAACCAAGCCGTTGGTAAGGAAATAGAACTCCCGCAGTGTTCATTGCACAGAAATTGTTCACCATTCGTTGGAAAGCTCTCAATTTATATAGTATTTTTCTTGTAGTTACTTATTTATTTATATAACATTTATAGGGTTTTAGACCAAATTAAATGTCTAACAATTATTTATTTTATTATTGCCAAAGACTCCACATTTATTATTGTTGTTTTTTATTTAACGGATGACTAGCATCGCAAAAACACATTCTGTGTTCCTATGATTTCATACAGAGTATGGAAAAAGAAATAAACCGGGGGGTGTAGGGGGGCGGAGCCCCCCGCCGAGGCGCAAAGCGCCGAGTTTTGGAACTATACCCTTCTCATTGATACCTAGGTGTTTGAAAAAAATAGACTGAACAGCTTATTTTGTTTTATTCTCTAACAAATAATATTTTGTGGGGATAACCCCATTTTACCCGGTAAATGAACTTAGCTACCCCAAGGATGAATAGAAAAAACAATAAATGAACGGATTAACAAAATTTAAACACAATTAATTTTAAACAACTCACTCAAAATAAAATTTAAAATTGTTTCAATGATCAAAGGAACATGGTTTTCTGGTTTCACACCATTAAAATTCTTTTAATCGACAGCAACAAGTTTTTCTGCTTTCCCATAAGTAAACAGTAAACAAGTAAAACCAACATGAAAATCAGTTTTAAAAAGGTCTTCATGGAATATAGTTACTAAAATATCAACCTATAATACCGAATTACCTAATTACTGTAATAAATTAAACAAGAATGACTTTTAAAAGGCATAACGGAGTGCTGAGTCGGTTCACAGAGGGCAGCGTGAGGCTCTAGAACTGCAAAAACGAAGCTATCTGTTCATTTACTGGGTAGCGTTCAATTACTGAACCACCCACCCTAGTGAGTTAGGTTTTTAGATCTCTCATGGTTTTATCTACATTCAGTCCGGAGGAATCAATCTTTTGGAGATTTTGATTGGAGCTACATACTTGGACTAAATCGATCGGTTAATTAGTTTTGTCATTAGTGCATGATCACACCCACAAACAAATTATGTTTCGGAAAATGTTTGCATAATATTATCAAAGGGAAAATTAGTTCATTGCTCACAAGTTTGTCTAAAGTACGCTTTTAGAGGTGTGATTTTGAAAACTTAGGAGTACATTATGAACTCAAAAGAATAAAGGTCAAATGTTCGAGGTAAAGTAAGTTACGAATAATATTTCCTTGGTCTTTCGTGTAAAATTCCACTAGTTCATACAAGAAGAGTGAATTCCCATTCGACGGGGCGTTAAGTTGTAAATAGTACTATAAAACTAGCGCTTAACCCGGACATCCAAAAAAACTTTGTGCTGAAAACCCAATAATTCATACAAGTTTGCAATATAAATATACTACAGGTACATGGCCAGGTAATTACTCACGTATCACATATATATAGATTATTTAGGTATCCCATGTATATCATTTAAGTATATATTATGATGAAAATATCCTCATAGGTTTGTCAAAAGTTCCTCCGAATTCACCATTATTTACATGTTTGTATTGTTTCAGATTACCCCTACCAGTATCTCGTTAAAAAGGGGCGATTGAATACAATCCAACCAACGATCCAACTCCTCATTCATCGTTCGAATTACTTGGTAATCTAATTATATGTTATCCGAATCGAGGAACATCGATAATATCGAGAATTCGCTACCTATCTTGAAGCCACACGACCACGTACGTTCAAAATCTGAAAAAAATCGGGCCATAAGTAGGGGAGAAATCGGTGCTCCAAGAAAATCACTTTTGGTGTTAAGTACTCGTACTAGTTTTCCATGAACACATTTCATTCAGTGAAATGCATAGGGGACCATCATGGGGCCGACCCCCGACAATAGGAGAAAATCGGACCTTTAGTGGTACTCATGACATTTTGGCTCAAGGTTCAATTTTGGAAAAAATGCAATAGTATACAGTATAATCGAGATGTCAGATCAGCTCCATGGAGGTACTACTCGGTTTAGGGCGATTTTGTGCTTTGCGTTCTTTATTGACTGACCTGGAGCACGTGGATTGCCACGTGTAGAAATGTCTGGCAGTGTAGTTCCCTCATACATCTTATTCTACATGTAGAATAAGATGGGTATGCAAAACTGGTTTACTCGAAAATTAATAAATCTAACATTGTTGAGCAATAAACTAACTCTTTGATTAATTTCCCAATATAAAACGAACATCACAATTT
The DNA here is from genome assembly GCA_009739505.2 of Apolygus lucorum. NCBI lineage: Eukaryota > Metazoa > Arthropoda > Insecta > Hemiptera > Miridae > Apolygus > Apolygus lucorum. The sequence goes on from CM019180.2 coordinate 56,706,086, forward strand.
TAGTTTATTATTTTCAATAATGAACCTTTGGAATCTACCAAGAAAAAATTTTTTAACCCCCCCTCAAAATTTGTTGGTTTACGTTTAAAGGTACGTAATATCCGAAAATCGAATAAAAATTTGGCCGTCCGGCCGCCGTACCCCGTACGCGCCACTTTCCTCAGTTAGCATTGTCCGATTTTGATGAAATTTGGTTTACGGGCTCCATTTGGGGTCTAGTTGTGCCCCGAAGATGTTGGTTGATGAAAGTCACTTCTAAGAGTTGAAAAATAAGGTTTGAATTTTTGAAAACGCTCTAACTCAAAAAATTTTGATATGAAGGAATTTTTTTCCATCAATTTAAGATAGTATTGAATTTTTAGAGACCACTTGGAGCCCTGTAGGACAAACCGTTCGCTCCCTACGAGGATTTTAGGGTTGGACTTACGATAAATCAGAAACACGAGTGTGAATCGCAAAAGAGGCCTAATCCTCGTTCAAATTTCAGCTGACCGAAATGCGGTCGATGTTTTTCTTCATGTTGGCAGGTAGTGACAACGGCAAAGCAGTGTTCTTTGCAGCCGAGTGATCTATATAGAAAAATAATAAACCTTTGTGTAATAATTTGCAGCGTTTGTTTACAGTTTTCTGATCCGACAAACTTCAATACTATCTAGGATTGGATTTCTTCCCAAGCACCTTGGCTCTAATTAGTAAGATCATAATTAAATCGATGAGCATTCATCCTGGAGCCAACTCTAAACTAAGCACCCTTCAAATTTGAGCGAAACCGGGTGACATTTTATGTACTACATTAGAAAGTATCGTAACTACCGGATGTATTATGCTATTATAATCGATTGTAAGAGTCAAATCCATATGAGTTGGAGAAACGTACCTCTCGTTAAATAGTGTACAAGTCAGTGATGGCGACTGATGCTATCCAACCAGAGGACCAAACTTGACTAGGAGGTTGTGCCATGCCATGCGCTGGTACCTATTGTTTGAACTTGTTTGTACAGATGCTCACTTCGGCTGGTCGGTTTCATAATAAGAAGACAAATACTAATCATTTAAGCATTGTTCTGACAAAAGTCGATCGAGACTAGCGCCGTTCTCCTGTAGTGTAAACTTTTGATATGTGTCTGCGTACTTCGAAATGAACTTTAACTAGGTCATCTTTTCACCCGATAAGTAACTACCAGGTAACTAAATCCAGAAATGAGTTTAAGATAAAAATTCTATGTATTGATATACCAAGTAAGAGTGAAATGTGTAAAGAACATCAATTTTAGCAAACATCATACAATTGGGGTATATCTGATGATTTAATGATTAGCCTTATAGAAGATGAGAGAAGAATGTTAATTTCTGATAACATTTTTCCGTTTTCAGAATAGAACTGTTTACACGCATACTCGTAAATGGAGCACAGAATGTCCTTGGAAGCTCATTAGAGAAGGTACCTATTTCAACAAGCTGTCCAAATAAAACATATTGTTTAGTAATGCATGCATTCCAGGGGACGTCCCTTTAGAAAAGAATTAGTTCAATTTCAACCAGTTAGCGATAAAACACTTTATGTACCCCAGATATATTTTTACTGCACAAAACTGTTTCACTCAATGTAATCTAGTTAGTATTTTGAGTCAGAAGTAGTGGACTCCCTCCTCACCCTTAGCCATAAAAACATTTCTACAACTAGAACTTAACATTTCTAGTTGCACAACTAGATAGATTTCCGAACTAAAAAAAAAAAAAAAAAAAAAATAACTGCAAGCTTGTTGAAAACTAAGGCCTGGGCGGAGTATAGTTTGTCACACACACACACACATGCCTAGTCATACGCCATTTTTTCGAGGATTTGAATACAGAACAGTCTAAAACGGGTTTGTAAGTGGTTATTTTTTTCTCCGTTGCGTGTTGTCGTCCTTCACCCCAGATTAATCGCTTAAGGACACCCAAGTCTTACTACAGGATGTCCTAAAAAGGAACATAATATGTGGAATATTAATATTATGTGGAATATTATTCCAACGATGTGCAAACAAACATAAGTTTATTGAGGAATGAAATTCAAAATAACTTTCTTAATTCAATCCACTTAATCAATCCACTTAATTCCACCTCTGAACATTTTGATGTATTTATTAAACGTTTAATGTGCCTTTACCTTTTTTTTAAACCTCTTCATTCCACTCATTGGAGAAGAGAATAAATTGTAGGAGAGAGAGAGACTGTTTGACTGTTTATTTATTAACCTGCACAGAAATTAGGGCCATAAGGCCCTCTCTACCACTCTGGCAGGAAACATAATTATAGGAATACAGAAAGAAATTGTCAGACTTCATAATATTGCGCTCAGAGTTCCCTTACTTAAAGTTCATTTAAAGTGTCCATTCAATCTTAAAACAACTCATATTTAAATTTACATTATACTCATACAACTCGTATTTAAATTTACAATCATAATTTATGCATAGTATGTAAATTTACAACAGAAAGATCACTCTTCAAACTCAGGAATATCCAAGTTAATCATCATAAGTTTTTAATATTTTTTCCTTCAGTCTTTTCTTAAATGTACTGATAGCCAAATCTGTATCAAACAACTTAATATTATCATTGTGCATGCGAACTGAGAGAGAGAGAGAGAGAGAGAGAGAGAGACAGAGCAAAAGTTCGATTTTGGAGGTCCAACATTTTTTGGGCCCCTAAACAAAGCTTTCCCACACAATTGAGGACGCAAAACCTAATGCTTAACACATTTTTGACCCTTTTTTTCATTGGTTTGGACTTTTTCCTCAAAATTGGAGCCCTTGTATAATACAATTTAAAAAATAAATAGTAAAACTGTAGGATATTGAATTTTGCATTAAATGAGACCAATCTCATCTCATTTGATTTTCTTCCAGATTGAAAGATGACAGAACGAATCATTACTTGCAGTTGATACTTTTTTCTATTCGATAAGTACCTAATTTATTTAAACATCTACTACTTACTTTGTTTCTACGTTATAAAAAGTAAAAAATTACTAAAACTTCAAAATTCCACGATTTTTTGCGACCATGATAAACCAGGTGACCATCGTTAAACAACCATTACTTTTTCCGAGCGAGAATAATTTCATAAATCATCTTTAAAAACTAGAGGTTTTTCTTCGTGTTACTATTATTGGATCTCGGACCAGGAACAATATTGATCAACCGAATACAGCAAGCGGGCCACTGTGAGGGCTTTCACCGATGATTGATCATGCTCTTTCCGTCCTTGGATTCGCGGTTCGGGTCTATTACACCTGGCTATTTGAAGCTTTACCGTTATTACTCCGTAATAACCCATCTAATTTTCAATGAAGTAATGCTAATTTTTTTTGGAAAGCTGCCACTGAAAGCATAATTAGGGGGAAAACTCGTAGATCATAAAAAGCTGTTGAATATGTAATTTTCGAAATATCACTCGCCCAACTATAGCCAAAAATTCTTCTTCTTCCACGGAAACATTACATAATATGTAATTGAATATTATTGAATATGTAATTGAATAATATGTAATTAAATAATTGAATATTATTCGTAAAGCATACCTATTCAAAAACTTCTGTCAAATTGGGTTGGGGTGCTATACTAGCTTGTTAACACAGAATAAAATAGTCATAAAAAGTTTGATGATGTAAAAACAGTTGAGTGCAGTGTAGGTATTGGATCAGCATTACTGATAAATTCTGCTGTATGGAACATGATGTTCACGATCATGTTGTAAGTTATCCAAACTGAGAAACAATAACACAATTGAAACGTTATTCGCGATTATCTTGATAATTTCTTCGATTGATCACATGAGATGGTCGTGATGAACCAATAAGCAATGATCTTGGTTACAGCTCCGATCCTCCATCCGAATGTGTTACAAATCGTACACGTTTTCGCGTGGACAGACACTTCAATTGATATGATGGAGTTGTAATGGATCTATCAGCATCACTCAACCCATAAATTTCAATTAGAAACAATCCGCCCAAACAGTGCAAATTCAACCAAAATTGGACCAACATTTCATTATAGTCCGGGGTGAGAAATTGTACAAAAAATTGACTGACACAGGGCTTTTGTTCAGGAAGCTCTGAAATTCAAAATTGTCAATTTCGGACCCACTATTTCCACTATTATGAATTCAGAGTTTTCATTCAGTCGTTCTTGTGAGCATTTTTCATGCAGGACCATCGTTCATCTTTGTAGAGCAGCATTTTCCCGTGAAAGTTTCAGAGTCAAAGTTCCCACAACTTGGCTTCTTTCTTAAAACGTGACTTTTCGACCCAAAAATGTTGAGTTGAGTTGTATTTCGCAAATAGAATACGAATTGTATTTATTGGAATTGAGAGTATTCTATTACAAAGATAAATTGCAGTACTTAACGCTTCTGCCCAAAATTGTATTGGTAAATGAGCTTCTAGTAAGATGCGTCTTGTGTGCACATACAGTACAAATCTGAACAAAAACGCTGCAAATTATTACACAATGGTTTATTATTTTTTATTTTTCTGTATGATCACTCGTCTGCAAAGCCACCAACCATCCAACTTGAAGGAAAACATCGATCGAATTTCGGTCAGCTTTAATTTGAACGGAGATTAGGCCTCTTTTGCGATTCACACTCGTGTTTCTGATTTATCGTACGTCCAAACTTTAAATTCTCGTAAAACTACGCGAGCGGTTTGTCCTACAGAGCTCCGGGTGGTCTAAAAAAATTCTAAAAATTCTATAGAATCTTAAATTGAAGGAAAAATAATACCTTTATATCAAAATGTTTTGAGTTAGGGCGTTTTCAAAATTTCAAAATTGATTTTGGAACCCTTAGAAGTGAACAAAATCAACCTAAATCTTCGGGGCACAACTAGACCCCAAATGGAGCCTACATACCAAATTTCATCAAAATCGGTCAATGCCAAGTGGCAAAAGTGCCGCGTACGGCGGACGGCCAAATTTTTATTCGATTTTTGGATTCTACGTACCTTGAAACGTAAACCATCAAATTTTGAGGGGGTGTTGAAAAAAATATTTTCTTGGTCGATTCCAAAGGTTCATCATTGAAAATAATAAACCAAAATCGATTAACATGGTCGTGAAAGCTTTATATTGGAGAGTTTATGAATAGTGTATTACTGTTCAGAAATACGATCGTACCAACCGATTTTATATGTTCATGATATTATTATGAGAAGAGTCTATACCCCTCCTGAATTGACAGACCTTTTTTGGATGCGTGTACCGCATAGATTTTTTTAAAATTTTGGTAACAATATGCGTGATAGTTTTTGCTCGATATTTTCCTCTCTCTCACGGTGGTCCCGTTTTGACCACATTTTCCCATTAATTTCTTACTTCTAATCACAAACGCGATTTTTTTATGTCAACGTCGAGATATCGCGTTTTGGAATGACTAGCCATCGTCAATCTCGACTTGAGATCTGAAATCATTAGTTGAGCAACTCATATTTTGTGCTTCTTTACCAGTAGTATAATAGTAGGTATTCACGTAAATAATACGAACAGTTTAGCAAATCACATCACATCTCCTTGAAAACATGCATCTAACCGTCATTTCAGCTCTCACTCAACGGTATCACCTAGCGGGTAACTTATGGCGTACGGGGAAGTTGAAGGTCGTATGATTATGCAGGATAACGCCAAGTTCCGTGACAAAATTGTTAGGCCTGCAATGAAATATTTTTGCACGGACAAAGATAACCTTGTGAAGATTGCAATCTTTGAAAGGGTATTTTGGTTCACTTAAACACTTCACATGCAGACTGCCCGTGTTAAGTTTTTGAACAAGCTATTATGGGTACATACGTGAATTGTATCAATTAATTAAATACTTGCACGGCATATGTCAATTAGTGATCTTAATTATTCTGCCGTGTGAAGGAAGAACGATTCAACTCGAAAATGGTCGAAAATGAGGTTTTTAGTATTCCTTCTAATTTCCCCCCACCTTTCCGATGAACGAGTCAAAATTTCGAAAATCACCCCGGAAGGGGTTGAAATTGTTAGGTCTGTAATTTGAAAATTGCCTAATTTTGAGCAAGAACGTCTCAACTTCATGCTTAACATCTCAACTCCTCGATTAAAACACCCTAACTAGCTAGATTTGCTATTTATTTGTGGAGAAAAAAAGACTCAACTGGCTGGAAACGCCGTTGAGTTGTTCCTCCACATTGTTGGCTTCAAGATCGGGTTGAAGCGTCTTGTATGGTTGTCGATATTTGACTCAAATGGCACGAATCGATTGAAGGTACGTGTGTAAAGAGGAATAATTGTACCAGTAGATTGAGTTGAACAACATAATAATATTATGTTGTTTCAACAATTAAATTAATTAATTAATGTTTCAACAATTATTATTATGAACAACATAATATGTTGCTCATATTATGAGGTCTGAAAAAAAATGGGGTCACGGGAGTGATCTGGAGTGAATTTATGGGGAGTTTTCCAGAAAAACTTCGAAGCTGATTTCTGGGATTTCGAAAATTTTGAGTTGAGTCGTTCTTCCTTCACACGGCAGTATTGCTTTACCATATTTGAGCTCACTAAAAGGCAAAAAAGGAGGTAAAAAAATGAGCTATACTTCACTCTCACAAATTCAAAAAGCCCAATATTTTATGAAATTTATTTGAGAAGCCTGCCAGGAAAATAAGATGAGCGCACTTGGTCGTAGTCACCCTGTATTCATATTTCATTGGATGAATCCGTATTCTGTAATTGGTGAATAGATCTCCTTGTAGATACCTATTAAAGTCATAATTTATGCCGTCAACAAAAATTTTTTCTGGGCTTTACATTCTTGTTTGTGAAATAAGTTTTATATTGAAACGCACATAGTTTTAATTCATTAGGAAGACTTAATAATTCCGTTCATAAAATCAGCCGACTCTAATCTTCCCATTAGAAGCCCCCTTATCTACTCGAGACATCATCTAAGCCCTCTTCACTTATGACCGCGTTAGATCACGTAACGTAGATTCCCACCTACACCTAGCAAACGGTAAGTTAAACGTATCAACTAACTATCATCAATGACGAAAAGTTTCTATGTCAACAACCTCCGCCTGATAGTCTACAATCTCGATATCCACCGTTCTCTGTCTATGCCTACCTAATCTGAATGCCGGGTGGAACTTGTTTGTTGTCGCGTTGCTAGGACGCGGTAACCAAAGGCCTTTGCGTTGTCGTCGAAAACAACGTAGAGACAGTTTCTGAGCTGTTACTATAATTTCTCCCTGTGCTGGTAGCCTCTGTTGTAGGCCTCTCATACGAAGTTGGAGTCCATGCTACATTCCCTTTTAAAATCAAGTCCAAGAGTGTGACCAGTCTTGTTTGTAGAGTCATTGACCTCGTGCAACATTCCAGCCACGCAATCCGCTTCTTTGCAGGTTGGTATAATCAACTTATACTATAGGTGATTTATATTTCAAGTAATTTACTTATTTGGAAAAATATCTCTACTTTTGAGTAGGTTCAAGAAGCTCTTATCTTATAATAACTGTGCTCTCCGAGAGTTACATTATTTTTTATATTTTTCTTTCTTTAACTGGATACCAGTATATTTTAGAGAACCTGCGTGGATGTAAGTGTTCAATGCAGGTTCAGGTATAATATGTCATAACTGTCGCTGTCGTGACTGTAATTAACACCGTATTTTCATCATTTTAACTTCTACGGTCACCACTGTACCTATATTTCTGTGTCGTTCGTGGCATATTTGAAACAACTACCATTCGTTCTCCAGGATGTTAGTGTCTTTACCACCGTCCTCCAATTCATAGGAGGCCACCAAGTAACTGAAAACCCTGAGTAATCCATTTATTATCGTATAATCAGAGACAAGACCAGATAAATGATAGCCACTGCGCTAGTACAAACGTGAAATGCTTGAATCAATCATAACTTGCACAGTTTTCATCCGAATTCGATGAAATTTTTAGGAATCCTTAATAATCTGAATAACTATATTACCTCCCGATTTCTATAGGATTTCAAGGGATTGTGCGGTTGAAATTAATTTTTTCCGTACGAATTTCATCGAAATTGGGGGTTCTCTGTAGGTAGGTATTTAGAAATTGACGTTTTGATTGTTCACAACCTCTGCACAAACGTGATAATGATTACGGGGAAGCTATATGTGCGACAACAACTTGAAACACGTTTTTTCTGGATCTATACACATTTGAAGATAAGATCGTCCTCTTACTTATGATGTGACCACAGTAGGTACATCGGTACTTTTGCAGGGAACATTAAAGTTTCTTTCAACGTAGAATATTGTTGAAGAACTAATTAGGTCCACTTAGAAGAAAATTGCTTCCGATTCTACCAAGGTAGCGGCAGTATTGTTTACACTTTTTAATGTTTTACGTTTTAGACCTCCCTGAAAAATTTGATTTCGAGTCTGTCTGTCTGTTATGATATCCTTGTAATGGGCATAATTATGAAACGGCATTGCCCAATTTCGCCCAATTAGGTTACTGTATGAAAAGTAGAAAATATCTGTTAAAAGTCTAAAAACGAGAAAATTTCATTCTCGTTTTTAGACTTTTAACAGATATTTTCAACTTTTCATACAGTAAACTTTGCAAAAAACAATCAGGCAGATTGATTCCAGGATAAAAAATGCAGACATTCGAAAAAAATTACGATGTAGACAGTCCCCTATGAAAACCATCGCCCCTGGACTGTTAGTAGCCACTGCGCATACGCAAATGTGAATTCCTTGTCGCAACCATAACTTCTATATTTTCTACCCGAATTCGTTGAAATTTTCCGAGATTGTACGGGTTGACATGTAGTGTAAGTTACTTGATGTTTGAGATTAGCTACTATGCATCGGGTCATCCATACAATCCGTTGAAAGACGTAGAAGTTATGGCTGTTACAAGAATTTTGCATTTGCTCATGTTATTGATACGGGGATGATGATTTTCATATGAGGCCATCAAAGCATCAACTCGCAAAATTCCTGAAATTTTCATCGAAATCGGACAATAACTTATTATTTTGCCCACTACAAGAAATTCATGACACACACACAGACACGGAACCAAAATTGATCAGGAAGGCCTAAAACGTAAACGCGAGTGGAAATTTTGATTTTGGAGAACATTTTTTTTCAACCTTGAAAAGTGAAAACAAACCTTCCGCTACCTTGGTAGACTCGGAACCAAACAGTTATTTATGAGCGGCTGAATGAGTGAATTCTTTCAGAATAGGTTCTTATTATAAAACATTAAAATTTTTGAAAATGTCTACTTCAAATTTTACGATTTTGAGAGAATGTCTCTTGTTTGTTTCAACACGATACGATAAATTACGCCGTAGGTAATATTAATTTTTCGATCAACTTCATTAGTTCATCGCACAGAGTAACGGAGACAAGTTCATCGATAGGACTTTCTTCATGCTGTTTTGATTTCAAACTTTGGTTATTCTCGACTCCACAATAGTAGGTACGTGTAAACGTCTAAAACTTTCGATTCGGACACAACTCAAGAGAGTCGTAGAGATGGTTGAATGTAAATTCACATCGGCAGGTACTCGAGATGGTATTCCGTAGATCCGCGAAATATGCGGCGTTGCATATTTAATAAAGGAATAGGTATGCCAATGATGCGGAAATTTATTGTGATCCCCAGTTTATAACCAATTATTTACTTGATAAGAAATACCATTCGCGAACCTCTCGTGACTACATTAATTGAAAAAAAGGCTCTGTGGTTGAATAATGTTGGAAGTAAAATGAGGCATAAACGACCCGGTAAAAACGTGGTAATTGCTTCGGCTCGTTTTTTTGCTACCTATCAACTTCAAATACGGAAGAATGCATAATAATATTACTAAAATCACCTCGAGAATCATGAATATTATTAACACTCAGTTTTGAGTTAAAAAAAAAAAAAAAAACTGAGTACTAAGTGGCAAATATTCATGATTCTTGAGGTTATTTAAATAATTAAGATACATTTTCTGTTGTTCAGCAAGTTGTAGCTGGTATACGTAGCCTAGTTCGGTGGATAGTGTAATACACTCGCGTTAATTCAATTTCAACCAGTAAGTACCTTTATATTGCACAAAACTGTTTCACTCAATGTAATATTTTCACTAGTTTGTATTTTGAGTGGGAAATAGTGGACCCCCCCCCTCCCTCATCGCCCATAGCCATCATAACATTTCTTGCCGCATGCGAGCCTCAAATTTGAACAGGGTTTCAAAATCCATGAGAGTGAAAAATGTAAAATAAACAACCATTTCAGGTTGGATTTTCGTCCAACTGCCTTTCCTGGCGTCGCGGACGTCATCAGCAGTCTTCCATAGGAAAGATCAAAATTTGTTCTGATGATTTCGCTCATGGCCTCCCATTACCTCACCGCCGAGGGGGGCGATGAGAGCCCCGGCCGCCGAAAAACGCACGCTGCCGGCGATGAGCCTTGAACCCACGGTCCCCGCAGAGGTCGGTCCGAATTCCACCGCCAAACAACGACGCCGCTACGACCGTAGCCACACCACTGTCCCTCAAAATTCATGATCTACGATACCCAACTTGCGAATTCGATCCCCCCCCCCCTCACCAGCACCAGCTCCAGTCTGGCACCACATCGTAAACGTAAAGTTGAACTTTCATCTGTTAGTTTTGGTAGGCAGTCTGTTGAAGATTATATCCGCATTCAAGGTGAGGCACCCAAAAACCCACGAAATATTCGCCATGGCCCTGATTTCTTCCATGTTTGTCTCAAATAGTTCATGAAAATCCAGGGGCACATTGATTATGTTTCCTCAATATCAAGCTTAGTAGCATTGGTAGCCTTGATAGTAACCGTAATATTGATAAAATCGTATATTCGGAGAATATTATCCCCCCACTCGCCCCCTTTCCCTTGAAAATGTTGGTACTCTGATGAAGTAATGTGCAACTGGGAAGTTATGTGAGTCGATCAACACAGAAACACTAAAATCGGTTGAGAATTAAGGTGCAGGAAGCCCGCTCAAGGTATTGTCGATATGAACCTAATTTTCACTGACTACCTCCCCCCCCCGTTCCTCACCCATAACATACATTTTGAAATTCCGGCGACGTATTGCACAACTACATGGATTTCTGCGTCGAACAAAAAAACGCTGCAAATTATTACACAATGGTTTATTATTTTTATATAGATCACTCGTCTGCAGAGCCACCAACCATCCAACAAGAAGAAAAACATCGATCGCATTTCGGTCATCTTTAATTTGAACGGAGATTAGGCTTGTTTTGCGATTCACACTCGTGTTTCTGATTTATCATACGACCAAACTTTAAATTCTCGTAGTGAGCGAACGGTTTGTCCTACAGAGCTCCGGGTGGTCTTAAAAAATTCTAAAAATTCTATAGAATCTTAAATTGAAGGAAAAAAATACCTTTATATAAAATTTTTTTTTGAGTCAGGGCGTTTTTAAAATTCCAAAATTGATTTTGGAACCCTTAGAAGTGACCTACATCAACCAAAATCTTCGGAGCACAACTAGACCCCAAATGGAGCCTACATACCAAATTTCATCAAAATCGGTCAATGCTAAGTGGCAAAAGTGCCGCGTACGGCGGACGGACGGCCAAATTTTTATTCGATTTTTGGATTTCTTGAAAGGTAAACCATCAAATTTTGAGGGGGTGTTAAAAAATTTTTTTCTTGGTCGATTCCAAAGGTTCATTATTGAAAATAATAAACCAAAAGAACCACGCAAGTCGGTGCGAAATACACACATGCCTTCATACACACATACATGCACCCAGGTTTTTTTTTCGCGGATTTGATTCAGAATGGTCTCAAATGGTCTCCGTTAAGTTTTGTTCTCCATCATCCCAGGTTAATTGCAAGAGGACGTCCTAAAAGAGTTTAAAAAATGTTGATGGACATTGGGTTACCTATCTTTATACCACAGGGGCCAACAATCAACTCTCATGAACACCGATGACTTGCGTGATGTTCTGTTTCTAACTTCAAACCGAGAATACAACTCCGATATTATCCCAAAGGTTTATTCGTGAGCGCATGAACTTGAAGGTGATTAGACGCTTATTAATTCTAAAGCAGTGAATGAGGGGGGGAGGGCTTTCTCTTGAAAACGAAAACTTCCAAATGCCGTTTTAACACGAAGCGAGAAATTAATTCTTCGCATGAGACCTCGTTTTTCTACTGATAATAAAAGCAAGCTTGAGAATTGTTATTGTAAGGGCAAACTTTCATAGGGTTTCATATATGGACCGTTCTCAGAAAGACGAGAAATTCGGGGAGCAAAATGTTTTCTTCCTTACATCGCAAAAATCTATGCAATACCCAACGGTATTCTAGCAAATTTTCAAAAAAATTGAATCTGTAGAATCTGTACCTTATAAAAGTACATAGTATCACTCCGGACGGTAACTTGAACTATTGTTCTTGCAACTTCGACCACAGTTATATTATTTTGTTTTTGTTTTTATTCGAATCTGAGGTACGCGAAGTAACGTGCTATCGTTCCAGAAGTTATCACGTAGTCCTCCCTCATCCCCTTCCGACCAACAAATTCTGCCGAAATAAAGAAGTCCTACAGATCTCTCCCAGGACTGCCTTGAACATCTATACATACATTTACCAGAGGAGGAACACTTATAGAAAAAAAGAAATCGGGTAGAACATTGTCTATTTTCACGAAGACTTTTTCGTCACTCCTCTTACTTTTCGTTTTAATTTTGTCGAAATAGACAACGTTATACATGGTATTATAGGGTACATTCGAAAGAGGTACCATTCCTGTTATCATAAATTGTCCAAAAATGAATGAAATTTGATTTTGGAGATTATATTTGTCACACCATGAAACGTAATATTTCAAAAATATAGCCGAGTGGGTACTGTGAATCTATAGAGAAAATGTAAACTAAAAATTCGCTCATTAACTTATGCTGCACGAATGGGATTTTTGGTTTATTGTTTTCAATAATGAACCTTCGGAATCGACCAAGAAAAAAAAAAATTTAACACCCCCTGAAAATTTGTTGGTTTACGTTTCAAGATACTTAGAATCCAAAAATCGATTAAAAATTTGGCCGTCCGTCCGCCGTACGCGGCACTTTCCCCACTTAGCATTGACCGATTTTTATGAAATTTGGTATGTAGGCTCCATTTGGTGTCTAGTTGTGCCCTGAAGATTTCGGATGATGTAAGTCACTTTTAAGGGTTCAAAAATTAATTTTGAAATTTTGAAAACGCCCTAACTAAAAAAAATTTTGATATAAAGGTATTGTTTTTCCTTCAATTTAAGATTCTATAGAATTTTTAGAATTTTTTGAGACCACGCAGAGGCCTGTAGGACAAACCGTTCGCTCTCTACGAGAATTTAAGGGTTGGACGTACAATAAATCAAAAACACGAGTGTGAATCGCAAAAGAGGCCTAATCTCCGTTCAAATGTTAGCTGACCGAAATGCGATCGATGTTGTTCGTCATCTTGGATGGTTGGTAGCTTTGCAGAATAGTGATCTATACAGAAAAATAATAAACCGTTGTGTAATAATTTGCAGCGTTTTCTGTATGAATCTGTCCGTAAAGAATAGAGTTTTTCTACGACCTATTCAATACTATCGTTGTAATAAAATATTAGCCTCGAACGGTATCTGGTTTTTAAGATCAATTATTGAAAGTAGTACCTTCCAACCATGATTATTACGGTTTCAATTGAATCCTAATCAAATTCAAATTTATTCTGACAGAGTTGCGAGTGCCAGAATTTGGGTGCAATGGATAGCGTCATGAAACTCGATTCGAAGAAAAGAAGACAGATCGCATTTGATCAGCTGGTACTTTGTTCTTTAATTTGTTCGGTACAGGGATCCACGATGTAGACGAACCTACTCGTAGCAGCACGGTAAGGGATTTTTCTGGGGTTATTTAGGGTCAAAAGGATTCGTGTTGTCAAGAATCTGCCTTGTTCTGTCATGATGGAGTATCTTGATTTTCTTCAAATATCAATTTCGGAGTCAGTGAGGAGTATAATCTTCTTTCAAAACGGTCTTATATTATAGGTATTGTTGTCACAACTCAATCCAAAAACGCTGCAAATTATTACACAATGGTTTATTATTTTTCTATATAGGTCACGCGTCTACAAAATCACCAACCATTGATCGCATTTCGGTCAGCTCTAATTTGAACGGAGATTAGGCCTCTTTTGCGATTCACACTCGTGTTTTGATTTATATATATATTTCAATGTAAACCCTTAAATTTTCGTAAGGAGCGAACGGTTTGTCCTACAGAGCTCCGCGTGGTCTCAAAAAATTCTAAAAATTCTATAGAATCTTAAATTGAAGGAAAAACAATACCTTTATATCAAAATTTTTTGATTCAGGGCGTTTTCAAAATTTCAAAATTGATTTTTGAACCCTTAGAAGTGACCTACATCAACCAAAAGCTTCGGGGCACAACTAGACCCCAAATGGAGCCTACATACCAAATTTCATCAAAATCGGTCAATGCTAAGTGGCAAAAGCGCCGCGTACGGCGTACGGCGGACGGACGGCCAAATTTTTATTCGATTTTTGGATTTTACGTACCTTGAAACGTAAACCATAAAATTTTGAGGGGGGTGTTAAAAAAAAAATTTTCTTGGTCGATTCCAAAGGTTCATTACTGAAAATAATGAACCAAAATAAACAATTGATAAGCGAAACTTTGAACGGAGATTATGCATGATACTTCCTTCAGAGAACAATATCCTGATTTTTACACTAATGTTTCTGATTTAATCCAACTCCTAACTTGTAGGGTTCTTTTTGGTTGGAACTCAAAGCTCTGGGTGGTCTCGTTCGATTCTAAAAATACATTTCTATTTTAAATTTATGAAAAAACAATAACCAAAAGCTTCGCAGAACAACTTGACCCCACGTAAGTACCTTAAAATACCAAGGATCAAATTTTGAGGAAGGAGGGTAGTAAGGTTGGGTATCGTTACAAAAGTATAGATATTTTGTATTGATACTGTATAAAAATCGAGTATCGATACCCCAAATATCGTTTGGCATGAGTATCGATATTTCAAAATATCGAGTATCGATACTTTGGTGTCACAAAATATTAATCCAATATTCTCAAGAAAAATAATTTTCTAAAATCCAATATTCTCAAGAAAAATAATTTTCTCAACAATATTTATTAATTTCTCACTATCAAGAGTCCAAGCTTAGTGTATTTACTCAACATACCGTTAATTATTAATAACTGTGAATATACTATTGATCATTTTTTTCATAATAAATACCTAATTTCTTTGTGGGTCGAGCTGCAATCAAAGAGTAATGACCCTAAAGACTCACTACCTTCTTTTCATTTTATGGCCATTACTTTGAATTTTCCGTGGGAATGTTTAGAAATATCGAATCCAAAAATATTGGATAGTGCAGTATTGATACCTACCCAAATATCAAGTATCGGTACGAATGTATGTAAAGGGTAGGTGGTTAGACAATCATTTCTTGCTCGATTCCAAAGGTTCATTATTAAAATTATAAACCTAAAACCACTTTGACGGTCTTCCTTGGCATCTCTCAGCAGTAGTTCACAGAAAGTCCACCTATTTGCCTTCAAGGCCAGATTTTGAGGTTTCAAATTGGTCCCCCTACACCTATTTCACAGGTGTAAGTACAAATAACTTCTTGTAGAGTGGAAGAAAAACTAGAAAAAGTCAGCCATCTGATTGACTAAAAACGCTATCTCAGCTAGGCCGATGAACTTCGCTTGTTTTCCAGTAAAGTGGAGGGGACGAACTGCCGAGATCGTCGAGTTGACGTGCGACGTGGGGTTAGGACCTATCGGCATGCAATCTGGAAAATTGTTAGTGGTGGCATGAGAGTCATCACCTCTGATGAATGTCTGACGAGTTTCTTAGGCCCCTTTATGTCCAATTTCGTCTTTTATTTCCTTTTAGTTTCAGGCCTCTTTGTATCCAATTGCAAATGAGAGTAATTTAAGTAAAAAATATACTATAAATAGTTATAAGGAACAACAAAAAAATGAAGCACTTTATTATATTCTTCTTAGGCTCCCTGAGATATCTTGTATGATGTAGTGGAAGGGTTTGCGGTTCGATTCTCTATTAACTCGTTCAGACCGGCTGCTTCCACCCTGGATCCCAACCTTCACCTGGTACGGCTGCTTCCACGGTGGATCCATGAACTCATGATTCGGTGGATCCATGAACATTTTTCGAAACGCTCTGGGTAGTTCATTTTTCCCCCAACAGGGCTCTTTTTGGTCTCAATCGCTTCGGAATGAACCCACCTTACCGTCCCAACCTTTCGGTTTCGGATATCAGTGCATGCTATCACGCAAAAATTCCGGCTTCTCATCAGTGCGACTGTTTTGCTGTGAAGTTCCAAAATTTTCCTAGGTCCTGGGGACAATCTGGGTTTTGAGCCCCGGTCTGAAGGTGTTAATATCCTGGTGGCTAAAGCTCGATCACTGAAGCAAACCGAAATTGGACGAGGCTTGACGGGGTTGGGACTGCCAATACGGAACGCGTTGGTGATCTCTTACAAAATTTAAGAGTGTCTTGCGAATGAATTCAGATTCCTCGTCTATTCTTGCTGTAGGGGTTGATGCGGAAGACCCAATCACTTCATAGAAAAGAAAGTTCGATCTCTTCCTTTGACACGCTTGCATTTTATTCAAGATATTGTCGAATGGAGAAGAGTTGAAAATCCCTCTAGGATTTCATCAGAACTTTCGTCAGCTTTCACGGTTGCGATATCAGCCTTGACCACATCAATCTGACATTATTCTTCACAAAAGCTATACAATCGGCCAATTTAATGTTGCTTTGAATTCATTCTTCAGCTTATCAACCCTCATAGTAAACAAGCTAAAAAGAGTGAAACACACACCCACTTAATCAGAAAGTTCTCCTCTCAATCCCTTCAATTCCTTGATGTTAGTATCAGCATTTTCCTTCAGCCCGGTCTTCATTGTGTTCCAAATTCGTAAAATCCCCCCTTAATTGATCAATGTAAGCGAAAGAGGCACGCTAAAAACAAAACTAAATGGAGTGAAATAAAGTGAAAGGATGCCTCTGCTACCCGAAGGTGGTCCTAAGGTTGGAAGAGATAGGGGAACGTAGAGAGGTGCTTCATAGGAAGGACCTCCAATGATCGGACACCTGACGGGCCCCGTGGCGTCACCACCCGCTTGCTCGGATCCTACCTCAATTGTTTCTGGCTTGATTCTAAATGGTTCATCCATAGCTGTTTGCAAGTGTGTAAGTGACAAAACCATGAGTAGGCCTAGGCCTTAATTTACAACCGATTTGAGTGGAAAACCATCTAGTTGTACGGATATCGTCGTTGAAGGGAGGAAGAGTTAATGGCGTATGTTTGACTTGGATCTTCATCATGTTCATTATGTTGAAGATAACTTTGTATAGGATTATGGGATACTACATGCAGCTGCACAAAGAAGAGGTCCTCACTGTAAGGTTGCAATTTTGTATTTTTTTCCTGGGGCTTTGATTGGTCATGTCAGAGTTCGTGGGTAGTATTTGTTACTATAACTTCTCGAAACATGTAATGATTGCATTATTCTTATTAAATACCCTTCACGTTTTCTCATTTTTGAATTGAGAGGCAGCGAAACCGGGACACGCTAGGAAGCACTCGACGTGATTGAGCAGCGGTCAAGGGACGATGATCCGTGGATGACTCACTCCCTAACGTGTAGAGGTGGAGCTGGCTACCATTAATTGCAGGGTTGTCGCGTTGTTCAGACCTTTCTCAACCCTCTCTTACTCAGATAAGACAGTTTAAATGAATAAATCAGAAAGATAATGCACAACGAAGATGGCAGGGTGGTCATGTTCAATAAGGTAAAATGCTATGCAAAGGAACGGTGCAGTTATGAATCATTTTCGATTTTACCATATTTCTTCATTCAGAAGAAGGTGACCTCTGGTATGTATTTTGCGCATGCCATGAAACTAACACTACTGAATCGATAGCGGAGATACAATTTTTCACAAGAAATAGGTTCCTAGACGTTGACGCCTATTGTTTATTGCTGGATGCACTACGCGAAGCAAGTCATGAGTTTCGTCGTATTTCGAAATACAACTTCAACAAAAATAACACTAGATTACAAAATTTAGGGGTGGTCTGGCTGCCTCGTTCTTTCACCACTTTTCTTATGGTATTTGGTGCGCTGAATCCGAATCTGACGTCAGTTTTTTTGTTTATGTCGGATTTTCAAGATATAGCTAGTTTTAAGATTTTTCTAGTTCTCACTTTTCTTCAGTTTTTAGTGAAAACTCATCTTGCTCAAATCTCCTCAAAAAGTACTCAGACTTATAGGAAATTTCATCTAGAATCCGAATATGTACTTGGTTTTTAATTTAAACTGTGTTAAACCCCCTATTTTCCACAAAACGTATCGAAAAACACCGGTTCTCAACGTTTTTTCTTCGGATTTTCCCTTACATTTTGCCACTTGAAAAAAAAATTAAGGCTAAAAAAAATTTTCTCGGGCTTTGACTTTGTAGGGGGGACACCCCAGAGGAGAATGAGATTTATTAAACCCATAATTATCGAAGGCATTTTTTTTCAAGTGATTTTAATTCAGTTTTACAAACGAAACACAATAAACTGCAGAAAAGTTAACGGTTATCTGTTTCATGAAGGCTCAGATGAATCAAAAGTTGGTACAATGTTTGGTTATTCCTCCACCTCAGAGGTTTCATCGCCGGCATCTATGTAGAGAAAAAAACGCTGCAAATTATTACACAATGGTTTATTATTTTTCTATATAGATCACTCGTCTACAAAATCACCAACCATCCAATATGAAGAGGGGGAAAAAAAATCAAAAAATTCAAAAAAATCAAAATCACCAACCATCGATCGATTTTCGGTCAGCTCTAATTTGAACGGAGATTAGGCCTCTTTTGCGATTCACACTCGTGTTTTGATTTATATATATATATATATTTCAATATAAACCCTTAAATTTTCGTAGGGAGCGAACGGTTTGTCTTACAGAGCTCCGCGTGGTCTCGAAAAATTCTAAAAATTCTATAGAATCTTAAATTGAAGGAAAAACAATACCTTTATTTCGAAATTTTTTGAGTTAGGGCGTTTTCAAAATTTCAAAATTGATTTTGGAACCCTTAGAAGTGACCTACATCAACCAAAAGCTTCGGGGCACAACTAGACCCCAAATGGAGCCTACATACCAAATTTCATCAAAATCGGTCAATGCTAAGTGGCAAAAGTGCCGCGTACGGCGGACGGACGGTCAAATTTTTATTCGATTTTTGGATTCTACGTAGGTACCTTGAAACGTAAAACATCAAATTTTGAGGGGGTGTTAACATTTTTTTTTCTTGGTCGATTCCAAAGGTTCATTACTGAAAATAATAAACCAAAACTCGAGTGAGGAGTCAAATTTTTGTAAAATTTTGCGTTGATTCCGAATCTGCAATAAAAATTGTTCCTTGGTAACTAAGGAAAGGTTGACGGCAAAATTGTTATCCGATTTTCGGATTCTACGTAGTTACCTTGAAAAGTAAACCAACAAATTTTGAGGGGGTTAACTTTTTTTCTTGGTCGATTCCATAGATTCCTTATTGAAAATAAATCAAAATTGGGGTTCTCATTACAGAAAACAAAATTGATGTGAAAAAATATGATTGCATTTTTCTTCTGGATGCGAAAGTAACGGAATAAAATGGCTGATCCTATAAATTTCAAATTTCCTGTAGAGGTTCTGTAGATGATCAGATAATCTGATCAAGATACGTCATTTTGATCGCTGTGACGGGACAAATTACGTTAAGAAAATTCGTAACAGTTGCAATGAATGTATTGAAAGTATAAACTCTCCTCCGGGAAAATCGTAAGAGCCTACCCTACTCAACCCCTGAAAATTTCACCGACATCGGATCCTATGAATTTATGAAACATCATGTTGTCACTCATTCTCACTCCTGTCCTTTCTTTCGGCTTCTTTTACTCATTTCTTCACACGAATCTTCGATTCTCAGAAGTCTCAACGCCGCTAAACGAGAATCCTAATACTTCCCTTGTTTCAGGACCGGACGTAAACAAACTCCTGGAGAGGCTACCGCCCCCTATCGACCTCCTCATCTGCTGCCCGCCTCTCATATATAACCGCCCCTACACCTCTCAGCATGGCCAGTATTGTTGCTGAAATCGAGAAGACAGTACTAAACAAGTATCTCAGCGAGGAATTGAACATAGAAACGAAACTTCATCACCTGTAAGTAAAACAATAATTGTTGTATGGACTTTTTTTTGGCCCATTGTTTTTTATGTATTAATTTTTTCATTGAAAGTAGTGTCAGATTATTATTATAATTATCTTTATCTATACTTTATTATCAATAGGTATTGAAAAGTCACATAAATGTTTATTGTTTTGTACGTCACATTATAAAATACAAACTTTATATTAAAAACTAAAATATTTGTATCTTCCTATATTGTGATGAAACTAATGTTTTACACTCTCGTGGATTATTAACATTCATTATTGACCAGCAATTGAAAAAGATAAAAAAGGTAAACAATTATCAATTTAAAAAAATCACCATCAAAATAGTTCATTGAAATTTATGATGTGAAATAAATCTTATCTAAGAGCAAATTACCAACATTTTGAAAATAATTAATTCCTTGATGAATTTACTATTTAGTTTATGGAACTCCCAGGTACTGATCCAAGGGAGGTGGAACTTATCTCCGTATAAGTTTTTGGCATACACCTATTCCACAACATCTGTGGTATGAAGATCAATTTAGATGGTGTAAAATTCATTGTGACAGATAACATTTTTTACTTACTGGATGCAAAACATTCAAGAAGGTACTCAGTTTTGTACCTACATTTTCACCAGTTTCATCCAGTATTGAACATTTTCACACAATCTTAACGCGTTTATTTCCAACCAAAATAAAACTCCATCAAAATTCATTTGATTTTTTAAATTCTATTATCTATTAGGATTATTATACGATAAATCATAACATAATTTGGATAAATGGTTCCATTCCGTGTTTTTGACGGTCAACTCGATTTCGATCTCAATCGATCCGGTAAGGTCAAAAACACTGGGAAAAATTACTTCACAATTGATTCGAAGACAATCCGGTAATCAGCGGTTTAACCAACTGTGTGTCGCCGTGAAAATCGGATGTTAGCGATAATGGAGGGTGAATGTCCACTTACACATAGTTCTAATAGACCCATTAGGTATAGTACCTAGTCATCGCGATCTGTGGTGAACATGGTGAGTAATACCTATTTTGAAGTTCATCCGTTGGATCAGGTGAATTATCTTGAATTATCGTGAAGTTGAATTCGGATGGCTCCACGAAGTTGAAATTTCGCAGGGGAACAACTGAGTCCGAATGTTAAATTAAGCTTCTCCTTGATCAGCTGGGTGACCTAACTTCACTCTTAAGCGTCTGACAGACCTGAAATCTCTTGAGTAGACTATCTGAAACTGCAAAGTACGAATAACCAACTGAGATCTTTCCTGATCAGCTGGGGAATACTAAATTCTCTCGAAACTGGAATTTAACAACGTGAAATTTGGTATTCATGAAGTCTGGTGATAGATAACAAGTACCACCTTCCTGAATGAGCGAGATAGACCAAATTCTTTCCTTGATAAAATTTGGCCAAATTAAAAAAATAGGCCTGAATTTCAAAAATTTGAGATAAAATCCGTAGGAACCTATTATCTACTTACTACATATTTACCTTCACACCTTCACAATCAAGTTTATTTGTAAGAAATAAACGCTTCACACTCGGTTCGGACGGAAAAAATTTTATTCGATTTTCGGATTCTACATACCTTGAAACGTAAACCATCAAATTTTGAGGGGGGTTAACATTTTGGTTCATTATTTTCAATAATGAACCTTTGGAATCTACCAAGAAAAAAAATTTTTCAACACCTCTTCAAAATTTGTTGGTTTACGTTTTAAGGAACGTAGAATCCAAAAATCGAATAAAAATTTGGGCGTTCATCCTCCGTACGCCGTACGCGGCACTTTCCCCACTTAGCATTGACCGATTTTGATGAAATTTGGTATGTAGGCTCCATTTGGGGTCTAGTTGTGCCCCGAAGGTTTTGGTTGATGTAGGTCACTTCTAAGGGTTCCAAAATCAGTTTTGAAATTTTGAAAACGCCCTAACTCAAAAAATTTTGATATAAAGGTTTTCCTTCAATTTAAGATTCTATAGAATTTTTAGAATTTTTTGAGACCACCCGGAGCTCTGTAGGACAAACCGTTCGCTCACCACGAGAATTTAAAGTTCGGACGTACGATAAATCAGAAACACGAGTGTGAATCGCAAAAGAGATTTAAAGGTTCATTATTGAAAATAATAAACCAAAAGGCTCACTGGACTGTTGAGTAGGTTGGAATTACTGGTTGTGGTCTACTCAGCATAACATCAACATGATTGCAAAAATAAAGGTTCATATTGGGAAAATAATTTATTATTTATTTTTATTTATTCAAGAATATAAATTGAGTAATTTCACAGCAACTAATTCTACAAGTCCATATTCCATGTAAAAAAAAATACTGCTCACTCAACTTGGAAGACGTTTTTCAAAAATCTTCTCATATCGAATTACGTTGGATTGGCAAATTCATGTTTTATGCAAGGGAATCTAAAAGCGCCATTGCTCAATAGTACCTACGAGTACAATGATCATTAATTTTAACAAACAAATTCTATATTTTGTGACAAAATCATATTATCCAACTAACTTGGCAGATTTTTTCACTTCTTAATGAAAGTATAATTGAAAAAATTCTTGACGGACGTTAAACGCTGAGAGATGTTGAACGTAGTTGAACTGCAGTTGAACGTAGATTCAAACATTGCTTTGTGAAGGCTATTCGACACAGGAAGCAGCGATTGTATTTGACTTCTCATGATTCGTTTCAGATCTGTTGTACCGATCACAGAACCTCAATCACTCGTCTTACAATTTGACTGTCAAAGACTGGTTCGAATGATTGAAAATCATAAACCGAAAATTGATTTCAAAAAAGAGAATTAAGAATTGTTTGAGCCGCATTTTTCTTATAATAGGTACTGAGTGGACATTTATGAAGCTAGAAACTTGAAATTCAGTTTTGAATAAAGAAAACCTCAATTCGTTGAAGTAGAAAATTTTCGACCCTACGGTGCCTGACTAATTTGAGTCGTCTAACCGGTAATCAGGGTTTTGCTTTGATGTAATCGAAAATAGCTCTAAATGGAATATAAATTCTGTCACCCTTTGATTTATTAATTACCTCCCAGTATTTTATTCATGGAGCCAAATTTACATTTTTTCTCAAAGCTTCGACGTTGTATTTTCGAAAAAGCTTTTGCCCAGATAAGAATAATATTTGCATCAAAGCACGCGAACTCCCTAAAAAAAATCGCATTCGGGAAGGAATTCATCGATGTCGTCCTTGAAGTAATAAATCTTGTTTGTGGCTGTGGAGTGACCCAAATTCGAACGGCTCGACGTCAACGGCCGGATCACGGACAATGGAACAAGGGGTGATAAATGATGGGGAACGCGAGTGAAAAGTTCAATCTTCATGTTCCGCGCAGGTGTGGAGCTACCTGGGCAGGTGAAATAGTTGGGAAACGTTAGGTGGAAGTCGACTAGCCGTCTTGTAGTATGGAGTGCAATTAAAAGACTGTTACGTACTAGTTTATGTTCTTTTTAGTGCACAGTTAAAACAATGCTACCTTCATACACTCGGAAGCAATATGCTTTTCTGAACGATTCCCGCTTGGTACTTCCACATGTTTAGGGAACTTCATATTATTTTAAATAATGGACTTTTGAACCCGATGCTGAAAAATACTACCGCAAAATTTACTGCTCTGAGTTTCGAAATAGAAAAGGGTAGATACGTAAATTAAATTAAAAAAATGAAATCAAGCAGGGATTCCCAAAGTGGGCCGACAAGATCTAAAAATCAACCCCTATAAATTAAAAATTAAGTTCTTATTTGAAACTGATTTTTTAAAAATATTTAGTACACAATTTGTTTTTAAAATTAATAATTAGACTCTTGGTATTTAGTAGATTTTGTGTTTAGATATATTTTGTCGAATTTTGGTGAATAAATTGTGTACATTTTACTCATTTAACCAGTCATATAGATTTTAAATTAGTAAGTACCTAGGTATTTTATATCATTGTAGAAAAAACTAGAAGTAGAATTTTTAAATTATTTTGGCTTAGAAGGTCAGAGGTATCAGATCAATTTGGAAACGGGATCTCTTGCCCAAAATATTTACGGTCTACGAAAAACTGGACAAAAGTTTGAAAGCGTTTATTTAAAAAAATAGTATCAATGAAGATTTTTGTTTTATTATTTTCAATAACGAATCTTTGGAATTAACCAAGAAAAAAAACTGTAAACCCCCCCCCTCCCCTCAAAAGCTGTTGGTTTCAAGGTGAATACCTACGTTGAATCCAAAAATTGAATAGAAATGCCATACCATGGACCGATTTGATGAAATTTGGAATGTGGGCTCCATTTGGGGTCTAGCTGTGCCCCAAAGCTTTTGGCAGATGTCAGTCACTCCTAAGAGGTGGAAAATAAAGGCTGAAATTTTCAAAATGCCCCAGCTCAAAAATCTTCAATATAAAGGTATTGTTTTTTCACTAATTTAAAATTGTGTTGAATTTTTAGAATCGAATGAGACCGCTCAGAGCTCTTTAAGACCAACCGTTCGCTCCCCATGAGAACTTAAAGGCTGAACTTTTGATAAATCAGAAACACGAGTGTGAATTCCAAAAGAGGCCTAATCTCCGTTGAAAATTTAGCTGACCAAAACGCGACCGTTGCTTGTTTTTGAGGCCGATTCCAAAGGTTCATTATTGAATATAATAAATCAACATGTACACAAGTTGATTTCTACTTCCGAGAATTACCAGGCTAGTGATATCTAACTTGTTATTTTGACTAGTAACGAATGGGAACTGAAATCCATTGTGCACATTTTTTGTATCTATAATTTTTTTGTAGCTCATTTCGGATGAGCTCATTCTCATTTTCCTTCTATTGGTCCAGTTTGAAACAATTCACGAAGGACATTTTTAAAACAGTACTAAGCAAAAAAACCCACCATGGATGTACTTGGACGCATCCTTGCTTTATAAAAGAATTGCGAATAAAGATTATTATTATTATTATTATTATTAAACACTGTTCAAAAAAATTTAAAACAAATGTTTTGAAGTAGCCCGTTATTCAAAAATGTGTTCAAAATAATGTTTAAAACTGTACCAACTCTGCATCAAACTCAGGCCAAACGGGAGTAAGTTATCTTAGCTTCGGTCTGAGAAATCCGAAACGAGGCCAAAAAGGTAGGAACCACCACATCTACAGCATAATCTCAGTGTGTGGATTTCCTTGGGATTCTACGGAAAAAATGAGCGATTTGCATGTTGACAACTACCGGAGTAGCGAAATTTCCGCTAGGAAGCAGAATCATCCCCCTCGCCATCCGCTGATCGCTCGCCTTACGAGGCTCATTTCTGGAGAATCGTTTTTCTTTACTACGAACCGCAGGGCGTCATCGCAGGAAGGTGGAAGCAATCACGGCGCAGTCAATGAGAGTGACTCATGCAAGATTCAAGTTCAACTACAACCCTTCCTGATGCGTCTCAGTGTTGTATTACATACCTTAAGGATGTTATTTCCTCGTTCATTGTGGTACCTACTGATCGCTCTAATCAAAATGCAATCATCTTGAGATCAGTACCGAAAATACCACTCAAATGTTAGCAAAATCGTGTGATTGTAGAAATTGGTGATTAAAGAAAATCACTTTTGCACTTGTGCACTCACGAGGGTGAGAAAAATCTTAGATGCTCTTCGAGGAGCAACTCAAACTTCAAAAAATTCATTGAAATCTCCCGAAACTAGAAAGTGACCAATCGTTTCGGAACCCAAATTGTCCAGAACGCTCTCAAAAGTGCATGTTTTTACAACTTGTATTGGTGCAGACAAATAAAAAGAAAAATCTGTACAATTTTGAGTGGTATTTTTTGGTTCTAAAGACTTCGCCAAGAGTTGTGGGTGCAATCATAATGAAATTTGGTTCTTCGTTGCTCAGGAAGTTCTACTAGAGATCGAGGAAGCTAAGAATCTCAGTTCGAAAGAGTACCTACCAGTATAACATCGTTATCCCAACGTTGTTCACAACGAAATTTGGTTCTTATTTGTTGCAAGCACAACATCGAAGACACAAGAAAAGATCGCATTTGTTCAGCAGAATTTCGGCTTACTTCAATAAGGATCATGTGCTATGTACATTCGTGTTTCTGACTCATCCAACGCTCAGAGTAACAACCAACTCCCCTCGAGCGAGAGAACTGAGAACTAGGATGGTGTCTAGAATAAAAATTCTAATTGATTTCACAATCAACGCTCACTTGATGATGGTTGATCGTTCAAAACGCTGGGTGGTCTCATTCGTTTCTGAAAATCGTTACTATTTAAATTTAATGAAAAAACACCATTTATATTGGAAGTTTCTGGTAGCTCCATTTTGCTGAAAATTGGAGGGTACTTTGGGGCAGGGCACTTTGATAATCATATCAATAAGATCAAAGCCATGTGAAGAAGTGAAAAATCGTCAAAATAACTAAAGACGACTTCACTATCTTGTTGCTGTTTGTCGAATAACAAAATGATTGAGAAAATAAAGTTTCTTATTGGGAATTCATCAGTGATAATTAAAAATCAATAATGTATTAATTTGCACAGATGAAAAAATTCTTTTAATTCAAAATTTTTCATTTCGAATTTCACGTTATTGACCTTCTGAATAGTTTGTTTGTTTGTGTGTCTCATACAATATTAAATGTGTGTAACGAGCACAACTAACAAAATGGCGGGACCAAAATTGTCCAGAAAGGTCTGAAAGCAGCATTGGAGTTAAACCATCACTTCCTACCAACCATATTTTCGCTCCACAATCAAGTTTGATTTGAAGAAATAAAGAGTTGTCACCCTCAACTTCATTAGGATTGATTATTGGTTGCTAAGGACGCAAAAATGAGTACAAATCGAAGAAATTAACAACGATCGCATTTTTTTTTTTAGAGATTTGGGCTTTTTGCGATTCACACTCGTGTTTTTGATTTATCGTTAGACCAATCCTCAAGTTCTCATAGAGAGCTACAGAGCTCGGAGTGGTCTCATTCGATTCTAGATATTCAATGTTGTTTTTAATTGATGAAAAAAACAATATCTTTATATCAAAAGTTTTTAAACTAGGGCGCTATTGAACATTACAACTCTTATTTTACAACTCTTAGAAGTGACTGACATCAACCAAAATCTTTATACCCCCAATGGAGCTCATATACCAAATTTCGTCAAAATCGCTCTATGGTAACTAAGGAGGTAGATATATAGGAATTGGTTCGATAGATAGGAAGCATGAAGTCGTCTCATGACAAAGAATAATGAGACATGGAACACTCGTTTTTCTGAAACACTTGTTTTTGAGTGTTATGAGTTATTGGTCAGAAGGGAAGTTTCATGATTCCGGATTCGAACCTAATTTCCGATTTCCAAGTTTTCATGGCAAACGCAAAACGTATACTTGATTAATGATCTTGACGTGTCCCTCCCTCTCACGGTGTGATTAAACTTTTCAAAACTTTTTTTCTTGGCAAGCTCAATCATCGATGGAGCCGCTCGCGTGCAACAAAATAATCAGGAAACGTCGCGTAGAACGAATAAATAATTTTAAAGGCAACGGAGGCAGAAATGTAATTTTTATGATTTTTTTCAGTTTATTTGTACAGTCAGCTGGTGTATGAAAGTTTTGATGTCTAGGTTCGTGGCACAAAAGGGAGTGGAGGGGGAGTTCTTCCAATACTTACTACGGTATTTCTCTACTATACTTATATTCGTACATCAACCTCGGAGAAGTTCGAGAAAGTTGAGAGATGTGAGCACGCTACGAACACATGGCTCGTCCTTGACTTTGATGGGAATGGAAGAGCGGTGGCTGGCCGAGTTTTTCCCTATCCCAGCTCCGTTCCTGTCGTACAACGTGAATTATGAGACTGAAAACGACGAGAAATTATTTTCGTTTGTACGGGAATCGATGTGAGAATACAGGAGGAGGTCATGCGGCTGGTTATCTTTGACATTGACTGGTGAGCAAGTATGACGTGAAATGATTTCAGAGTACGACAGCCAAGTGCGCGCAAATGTCAACATTTGCAAAAGTGTCGTTACAATTATTATCTACGTACCGTATTGGAGAATCCGTCGTAGCCAGCGAGTCGAGTACAGGAGGCGAGCGCTTTCGATGTAAGGACATCATCTTCAGGCCGTCGAGAGAGTACTCCCTTTCACTTGAAATGACAGACAAACAACCTTTCACCACGTGGCCCCCTTTCCTTTCTGATCCTTTCACCTCCCTTTCACCCAGACCATATAAATACAAAGATTGACTGACAAACTTTAGTACTCTCTCGACGGCCTGAAGATGATGTCCTTACATCGAAAGCGCTCGCCTCCTGTACTCGACTTGCTGGTTACGACGGTTTCTCCAATACAGTACGTAGATACAAAATTGTATTCTTATAACCAGCAGAACTAACCCCATTCACTTAATACCAAAAGTATTGTTGATCGCTGTATCAGGTTTCAAAAACTCTGGTGATAGCCTCAAAAACTCTTGTAAGACCCTCAAAAACTCCCATATCCGAATTTCTGGCTTTTAATACCGAGCAGATAAGAGGGAATCAGCCAATGAACGGGACTGAGAAGGATGTAGATGTTTCCCGTTTGTATACTTACATTTCCGACGTCATGATGCGTCTTTTGAACCAACATCTTAAACAGATTATGAGATTTGCATTCGAAGTTAATTGAATAAAGAAAATCAATCTACATTTTTCTGGATTCATCAGGGTGTCCAGCGACCTGGAAAACTGGGAAAACCGGGAATACTCGAGGAATTTCACTCTACTGAAAAACTCAGGGAAAACTCTAAGAATTAAATTTTTTCCCGAAACCCTGGAAAAAGCCTTAGCGCCAAAACCTTCTAGTGGGAAGTTCTGACAGTCTGAGTGGAAAAAGTATTAGTACGGAAAAATACTCTCACATGAAAGTTTGACTTAGTAGGTAATAGATTGGATGTGACCTCCCACGCAAAATGTTTCCAGTTTTATGCCAACCCACCCAAGTGTCTGTTGGTTTATTATTTTCAATATTGAACCTTTGGAATCGACCAAGAAATAAAATGTTTAACACCCATTTGGTTTACGTTTCAAGGTACGTAGAATCCAAAAATCGAATAAAAATTTGGCCGTCCGTCCGCCGTACGCGGCACTTTTGCCACTTAGCATTGACCGCCTTTGATGAAATTTGGTATGTTGACTCCTTCTGGGATCTAGTTGTGCCCCGAAGATTTTGGTTGAAGTAGGTCACTTCTAAGGGTTCCAAAATCAATTTTGAAATTTTGAAAAACGCCCTAACTCAAAAAATTTTGATATAAAGGTATTGTTTTCCCTTCAATTTAAGATTCTATAGAATTTTTAGAATTTTTTGAGACCACCCGAAGCTCTGTAGGACAAACCGTTCGCTCACTACGAGATTTTAAAGTTTGGACGTACGATAAATCAGAAACACGAGTGTGAATCGCAAAAGAGGCCTAATCTCCGTTCAAATTAAAGCTGACCGAAATGCGATCGATGTTTTTCTTCATGTTGGATGGCTGGTGGCTTTGCAGACGAGTGATCTATATAGAAAAATAAAAAATAATAAACCATTGTATAATAATTTGCAGCGTTTTTTTCTTCGTTCTCAATAATTGTCTCATAATTTTCAGTACCAAATAGGTAAATTTTTTCGTGATCATTTCCTATTGTCCAAGGAGTGAATGCTGTGATGTCATTGACGTAGGCAATGAGGAAAATGGTTCAAAATAACATCTATAAGCAATTCATTCCGTTGTGTTGGTGGGTCTCCTTATCTAATGAAAATGCTCTGCCTAAAAATTTTTACGAAGAATCAATGAATTTCTTTGTTAACCAAATCTTAAAAGGTAATATAAACTTAAACTTGATTTGGCAGGAGATGAGTGGTAGACTTAGCAATCAAAATCTTAACAAGTATTTCAAGAAATAGTCATTTACGAATACCTAGTTCAGAAATATTCGATCGAATTGGTTGCTGTGAAATAATTGGGCATAATAACATGAGAGAAAACCTATGAAGAATCAAATCATCCGAATTATTAAGCTAGGTACTTTTCCTTCTGAGACGTACGTGTAGCGAGAACGACATCCTAAATAATTTCCTTGTCTCTGATTTACTGGACCTCGAGGCCGCCAATCATCTCCGCGATAGTTGAATTATCGATGGAGCCAAATTCGTCGTCCTTGGACTGACGGAGGTTTATTGACACAAGTGTCCCTAGATCGCTAGACCTCATCAACAACTTCGCAACGGACCTCTGTTTGCTCATATTCATTCGTATCCACGTCTATCTTACACTAGAGCGTTTTCACCCTCGTGAAGGCTACACGGAGGTTCCTAGAAATGTTGAACTATTTTAAATTGATGGACAACCTATATTTTTCATGTTTGAGGAAGTCTTTTTCAAAATTTCATCCCTAATTTTGGTTTATTATTTTCAATAATGAACCTTTGGAATCGACCAAGAAAAAAAAAATTTTAACACCCCCTCAAAATTTGATGGTTTACGTTTCAAGGTACGTAGAATCCAAAAATCGAATAAAAATTTGGCCGTCCGTCCGCCGTACGCCGTACGCCGTACGCGGCACTTTTGCCACTTAGCATTGACCGATTTTGATGAAATTTGGTATGTAGGCTCCATTTGGGGTCTAGTTGTGCCCCGAGGCTTTTGGTTGATGTAGGTCACTCCTAAGGGTTCCAAAATCAATTTTGAAATTTTGAAAACGCCCTAACTCAAAAAATTTTGATATAAAGGTATTGTTTTTCCTTCAAATTAAGATTCTATAGAATTTTTAGAATTTTTTGAGACCACGCGGAGCTCTGTAGGACAAACCGTTCGCTCCCTACGAAAATTTAAGGGTTTATATTGAAATATATATATATAAATCCAAACACGAGTGTGAATCGCAAAAGAGGCCTAATCTCCGTTCAAATTAGAGCTGACCGAAATGCAATCAATGGTTGGTGATGTTGATTGTTTTTTTTTTTTTTTTTTTAATTTTTCTCTTCATATTGGATGGTTGGTGATTTTGTAGACGAGTGATCTATATAAAAATAATAAACCGTTGTGTAATAATTTGCAGCGTTTTTATCCCTAGATAAAACGTACGAGTCGTCATCCCTAATTTTTATCCCTAGATAAAACGTACGAGTCGTCATCCCTAATTTTTATCCCTAGATAAAACGTACGAGTCGTCATTCCTAATTTTTATCCCTAGATAAAACGTACGAGTCGTTCAACATCTAGGTGAACTACTAGACTCCAAACGAGACCTGGAAATTTGGGTCCACGGAGCCTAAAATGGCGGTCGAACGGATTTTTAAAAACATTGTTTAATTCGGTTTTCAGATTTCAACGATCTAATTCCACAACTTCACTACAGTTTCATCATTTTAAAATAAATTTTTTTCTTTTTTTCACTTGAAAAATGTGTGAATTTGATCATAATTGTAAGAGGTTTGTTGGAGGTTTAAATCGAGTCAAAATGTTGCTAATAACAAAAGAAAGGGTGAATTCGTTGGCTAGGACGTTCAGAGTTAATTTAGTAGTCAAACTCTTGTAGATCCCTTTTCAATGGAGTTTCAACTACGATAGAGCTTCTTGGGTAATGTCACTAAACGGCGTGCCCGTAACCATCAAAAACCATAGTATAGTATGTTCATATGGGTATGGGAAATATTGTGGGATGTAAACATTATCACCCTATCGGATATTAAATTTTTATAAATTGCCTATTGTCTAGAAACTACACATTGAACAAAATTAGTATACCACAAATACCTAGAATAAATTAAAAACAAAAAAAAAAAACCACTGAATTCCGGAAAATTTGTGTGTGTGTGTTTTGCTTTTTTCTATTTTTGGTTTATTATTTTCAATAATGAACCTTTGGAATCGACCAAGAAAAAAAAAATTTTAACACCCCCTCAAAATTTGATGGTTTACGTTTCAAGATACGTAGAATCCAAAAATCGAATAAAAATTTGGCCGTCCGTCCGCCGTCCGCCGTACGCGGCACTTTTGCCACTTAGCATTGACCGATTTTGATGAAATTTGGTATGTAGGCTCCATTTGGGGTCTAGTTGTGCCCCGAAGATTTTGGTTGATGTAGGTCAGTTCTAAGGGTTCCAAAATCAATTTTGAAATTTTGAAAACGCCCTAACTCAAAAAATTTCGATATAAAGGTATTGTTTTTCCTTCAAATTAAGATTCTATAGAATTTTTAGAATTTTTTGAGACCACGCGGAGCTCTGTAGGACAAACCGTTCGCTCCCTAGGAAAATTTAAGGGTTTATATTGAAATATATATATATATATATAAATCAAAACACGAGTGTGAATCGCAAAAGAGGCCTGATATCCGTTCAAATTAGAGCTGACCGAAATGAGATCGATGGTTGGTGATTTTGATTTTTTTAAAATTTTTTTTTATTTATTTTTTTATTTATTTATTTATTTTTTTTTATTTTTTTTTTCATATTGGTTGGTTGGTGATTTTGTAGACGAGTGATCTATATAAAAATAATAAACCGTTGTGTAATAATTTGCAGCGTTTTGTGATTTTTTATGTTTTTTATTTATTTTTTATATTTTTGTAATTTTTGCTTCCGAGTCTACCAAGGTTTTTCACTTTTCAAGGTTGAAAAAAAAGTTCTCCAAAATCAAAATTTTCACTCGCGTTTTACGTTTCAGACCTTCCTGAACAATTTTGGTTCCGTGTCTGTCTGTCTGTGTGTGTGTCATGAAATCATTGCCACAGCCATAACTTCTACATTTCTCATCCGATTTCGATGAAATTTTCAGGGATTGTGCGGGTTGGCGTGTAGATGGTCCCCTATGAAATCATCACCGCCAGACTGATAGTAGCCGCTGCGCATGCGCAAACGTGAAATCCTTGCCACAGCCATAACTTCTATATTTCTCATCTAATATCGATGAAATTTTCAGGGATTGTGTGGAATGCCGTGTAGATGGTCCCCTTTGAAAATCATCGCACCTCGGGTAGACAGTAGCCTATGCGCATGCAAACGCGCAAATGTGTAACCTTGTAAAAGTGTGTATTCTTTTCCAGTTAAGTTGAATTCACTTTTCAATCTGTAACCATATTTTCTTGCTTCCACCTACCAGCTTAATGAGAATTATAATTTAATTTAATTTTCTGTAATATTTAGTTTTCAAATTCAAATAATGTACTACTTTGATTGTAAATTGAGTAGTACATAGAGATTATTGTTTTGAGATTAACTATATTGCATCGGGTCATCTATACAATTGGGTTATGGATACGAGGAAGCTATGTGCCACACCCTATTGGCAGACTCTTTTTAAGTTGCAATATTGCTAACAAAAATTGTAATTGTTTTTCATTCCGTCCTTTGTACTTTGTAGTACCTAATTATATTTAGGCATCTTTTTTAAAATGTCTTTTCTTATTTTTCCTGTGTATTTTTTTTTTATTTTATAATTTTTTCTGTATATATACTTTTTTTTTGTAGAAATCTTGATCCTAGTAACCGAGTCGAGTTGGAGCAAAAAGACCCTGAAAAAGAGAGATTCAAGGAAAACCAAACGGCGTTGAAAAGAAACAAGGATATTCTGAAGGTAAGTGTAGGTATCTCAATTTATTAATTCTCATGCCAGGTAAACTATTGCTAGTAATGCAATGATGGTATTGAGGCCTTGATTGTTAACGTAGAAATACTAACGTGGACCACTACTTCGCCCATACTAACAATGCGCCTCTAAGGAATACAATTTTCCAAAAGACCCTCAAAAATTTTGGTTTATCCCAAAATCATAGTGTCTTCTGTTTTATTACCTAGGACGTAAATATTGGAAAGGATAAGTCAATTTCATCCTAATGAGTTCAAAAACTGATATTTATTAAAATTTTGCAGTCGCTCAGTTTTGCATGTAATGCTAACTAGGAATCTATCAGACGTAGTACCTTTCAGAAAAACGTGCACTACTCACGAACAGACGATATTGTCAAGGCCAAGGGGCTACTGACGAAGGAGGAACCTTTTTCTGAGGAATTCCCATGATATTACCAGGGGGGGGGGGGGAGTGTCACGAGATTTGCCACTCGTTCACACCCAATGTACACGCTCGCGAGGCGCCTTGTTAGTATTTCAGGGTTAAATTCCCATTGAAATCGAATTATATTTATTCATACTTATACATATCGGGTTACATTTCAATGTTATCGTTTCTAAACTATCTATTTGAGCAAATTTGGTTCGCTCAAGCATGTCAGATCATCCAATTACATA
Source organism: Apolygus lucorum (assembly GCA_009739505.2). Lineage (NCBI taxonomy): Eukaryota > Metazoa > Arthropoda > Insecta > Hemiptera > Miridae > Apolygus > Apolygus lucorum. The sequence goes on from CM019180.2 coordinate 56,740,678, forward strand.
TTCTTTGACTATGGATTTTTCAGGAAACAGATCTTGTAGTTGCGAGGTACAGGTCTAGATCGCTGTACTCACCAGTTGATGGACATCTACAAGCTTGTAAGCTCTCGTATCTGAAGCGGTTGAAGGAGTTGAAGCACAGGGAACAAATCAGACGATTCAGGCACCCTCCGCAACTTGAAAGCGTTAAAGTTGTAGGTGAGCTATTCCAGTGTAAATCTACCAAGAAATTAATTGAATTACGTTTTATAATCAACTTGAACTGAAATTCGCTGTTGGAGAACAATTTTCACAGATTCGATATGTAGTTTGAGGAGCCTGAAGGTAGATAAGTTTTTTCTTTCGTGCAGCAAGTCGTCAAATTGTGATAATCTCTTCATAATCAAAATTTTGAACAGTTTCGGTCCCTTGTCTGTTTGCGAGCAATCACTAGTCCCAAGCAAAATTAATTCATGATATCATCGATGAAATATTCAGGATTGGTTCGTTCCAGCTTTGAGACGATCAGCTAAAAAATTTTGACATTGAACGTCTTGAAGTTAGTCAACGTAATCAATTTTTAAATTTCGTTTATTGTGTCATTGTGGAGTAAAAATCCAATCGTTTCCTTCGTTATGAACCTCGCGTGTAAAAGTTGTCTGAATGCAGGTGCTGATCCTGACCCTACTTTCGTAGAGGGTACGTCTTGGGCTACCAAACCAGTCGGGATTCTGAAAAACTCATCTAGACCATCAGCCTACTTGGTCACCGGTAAGCACGCCAATTACAAAAATCCAGGTAAAAAAAACTGAATTGAAAAATCGTAAACTTACCCACAATTAGTACATTTTTTAAATTTAATTCAACTTCTTCTAGTTTAGATTCAACAGATCAGTATTAGGAGTGGTAAAGCTTCGGACTGCGTTAAATGAATTCATTCCGAAATTTGAGCACAATTTAAAAATTTCCTGTTTTTCTCCAAAATTATTATTTTGGAAAAACGATGAAAATTATTACACCAAGGTATATAATTTTTCTGTATAGATCACTCGCCTGCAAAGTTCAGCCATTTTCACTACCTAACAACCATATTTTCGTTTCACAATCGTATTTTCCAACCATATTTTCGTTTCACAAGTTTTTGGAAATTCAAATTTTTTGAAAATGAAAGTTTTTTGGAAATGAAAGTTTTTTGGAAATGAAAGTTTTTGGAAAACCATATTTTCGTTTCACAAGTTTTTGGAAATGAAAATTTTTTGGAAATGAAAGTTTTTGGAAATGAAAATTTTCGTTTCACAATCGTATTTTCCAGCCATATTTTCTTTTCACAAGTTTTTGGAAATGAAAATTCTCCAAAAATAGCTTTTTCAAACTGGCATTTGGAGATCGTTAAAAGTGAGTAAAAATGGAGTTCTTTGGTGAATTCATTTTTTTAAAGAATTTTAAATTCGATAGGGAAAATGATGAATTCAATCTGAAATTGGGAAATCATAAAAATGTAATCATGCATGTGTTGATGGTGTGTAATTCACAACTCTCCTTATTATTGAAATTTATTCTGATTGTATACCTATGTTTAATTCTGAAAAACCAACATGTACCTACCTACCACATGAGTACCTATTACGTGTTGTGTATCACTCAGTTAACAAAAATTGAAACAAAATAAATATAAAGACAGAATAACTTATTTTCAACTGATTAAATAATAATAATAATAAATTAGTTAATAATAGTTAGTTAATTATTATTTTTAATTAGGTATTATTCTTTCATTTGTATAATGTTATAAAATTAATTTATTTATTTGATTGATCATCATAATCTTTTCTTCTGTTTGCATATAAGACACTCCAACTCCTTTCCCACGGACAACTTTGGATTCTTCGAGAAAGTCGATGAGCGACTTGGAACACAGAGGCGCTCAGAGCACCCCACCTTCAGCAGGCCTCTTCAGGATCTCAGGAGAACCTCTTCCAGGCGGTCTGCAGGGCAAGTACAGGCAGATCAGGAGCACGCCGGGATCAGCGGGGACCACCAGGAGGTCTGGAGGAGCGGCGAGGAACTCAGCTGGAGTAGAATCGAAGGAAGTAGAGTCGGCGAGGCTCCTCGAATCCAGACCCGTCTGATTTCATGACGGACTCACCAACTACAGACGGAGCAGTCTCCACTCCAGAAGTTAATACAGTTTCATGAGATAAATTTCAATAAAATTGACAAAAATTGAATTGTCTCAATAGTCTCAAAAAATTCAGTATGGAACATTTTCAAAAATTCATTATGAAATGCAAAGGTTAAACATTTATAACGAGGAAAATTTTGAATGTTTTAATTTGAAAAAAGTTTAAATTGCCCAATTTGGAATATTTGGATAATTTGGAAAATTTTAAAACATTTTACTATGGGAAATTGTATGCTTTTCTAGAAGCTAGGTATAGACAATTATAAACATTCTTTAAATGCAGTGTTTACAACATTTTTAATAATAGAATTTTTGAATAGTTTTAGTCTGGAAACTATTGAACAGCTTAAGTAAGTACCTAAATAAACGTGAACAATGTTAAAAAAATTTAATGACAATCTTCGAAAATTTTTATTAGGTAAACAAATTTTTTCGATGATCATTTCAAGCATTAAAAAAATCCGTTTGGAACATTCAGACATTTTACTGGAATATTATAACACTTTTCATAAATATGTAATATATTAAAAGTTTTTGAGGAGTTGTCAACCTTATTCCATATGTATGGAGTGTTAAGGATCCCTCTCTCAGGCATCAGTTGCAAAGTAGAAACTAAAGTCACTGCTGCTCTAGCCATGTTACTGGCGTTTTTATTTGAGTAGGTACTTAATTGCAAATTCGTGCATTTTGATGCAGTTACTCATAAAAAATCACAATCTCATCACCCAATGCATATGTAGTGTGTAAGAGTGTACTTGTACCTTTCTTGGACCTAATATTGACTCAATAATCCTATCCAGAAACTATTCCTAACATTTTCGATAGTTTTTCGCCCATATCAGGTCTCTAGGAAACCAAGGTTCCGACTCTACACCCCCTGGTACATCGTTTATTGATCAATTTATCCAATGTTACCAACTTCGGAATCAAGCTTGAAAAGAAGTAGATTACGAGGGTGCCTACTAAATTTATCTTCCCTCTTAGCTTGTATCTACTAAAAGCGATGTCAGAGTGTAAATTCGGTTTTTGGATCAACAAACGATTCGTCGGGAGTGACTCTGGAGCCAGGATAAATTAATTAGGTGTATTAATTTGAAATTCAATTATTTCATTTCAAAATAACAGATCAAAACAACATTTTTGTCAACAGACAAAGAAATCACAAATGGAAAATTTCGGGCCTCCTCTGGACTACTCATTCAAAGGTCTCACAAGTATAGAGACTCTCAAGGACGAAAAACCTCGAAAAGGAGTCAAAACCTACAAGAAAAGTTCAGGCGGAAGGTAACTACCACATGGATACTTGAAATAAAATGTGATATTAGCATGTCCGCTCATTCGAGTAGTTACGATATACCAGGTATGATCAAAGTAGCATTCTACGTAAAAAAATTGCAGACGAGGAATTTTGCTCGGCGCCTGCAGAAACAATGAGTAATGCGCGTATAGACTTGACCCGCACTGCACCAACCTCTGCAGAAAACACCTCTTTTCCTGACAGTTTCTTTGTCTTCTTCCGAAGTTCAAAGACATAGAAACGATATATTCTTACTCAGGAGGTGTTGTGGAGCAAAACCGTATAAGGAACCGTATAAGGTTTTTTTTAAATGCCTCACAGACGAAGATATTCAAGAAAATCGATTCTTCAAATGATCGGTAATCGAAAAATATCCCATCGATCGTGGTACTTAAGATACCAGTCCGTTAAGAAATCAATAGAGATTGAGATTCAACTTCGATTAGGTACAATATTAAAATCAAAATTAGGCTGAGGAGCAATCGGAAACCACTGTCATCTCAGATGCTTTTCACGATTACCTGTCCATCTTCCTGCACTCGAGCAGAAATAACGTAATAATAATAAAACGATTTGATGAACTGTCCATCGACCCGCACCTGACGTGTTAGAGTTTGAGCGCCGGTAATTTCGAGAAATACTAACCCGGAACGCGCGACCGACTGAGACCGTGGCAACTGCCTAAAAATCAACTTATAAATGGACACTTGTGACCTTCCAAAATAAAACAAAATGAATGTATTTTCCTATCCGAAGCTCCTTACTCGTGTATACCTATGATTCATGGTCTCTTTGTTGCAGATACAGTTGCACATCTTTGAGATTGAACAACAATTACTTGGATAACATCAACGGTATACATGCGACGGCTCTACAAGTACGTTAATAATCTCGATGCTATCCTTTAGATGGATCAACTGTTATCTACGATCAATAAAGATATCCATTTTCAAACCAGATGTGTCATCAATTTTGTACAACCACGAAAATCAATCAGTTCTTACCAGAGATTTCTTTATAGAGATTCTTTACGAAACGGAGTGAATTCATTGTGAAATATTAGGAACTTTGATGTATTGATATGTAACTTGGCCAAATTTCAAAAATTGCTTCAAGGCACGGGAATTCATCTAGTCTTTAGATTTTATTAATTTTTTTAAACGAAACTTTTGTTCTTATAGGCTCATGGTTATGTAAGTCCAGTAGACCATTGGTCTCTCCTCTAGAGGCCTTCCATTAATAGACTTCATATTTAATATTTTGGCATACTTTCTCTCTAGTTGGATGAATATTTTCTAAAATCTGACAGACAATACAAATTATATCATTCTAGATATCAATATAGAATAATCATTCAATTATATCATTCAAATTATATCACTCTTCTTACTAAAAAAAGACAGTACGATATTTTCTATAACTTATCTTTGACTATAATTTATTGTCAGTGAAATAATCCTATGATATTCTGCATAGCTTTTGGAGTTACCGGAAAAACTAACGTGGCTGGATCTATCATTCAACAAATTGACGTCATTAGCTCCCGAACTTGCATCTTTGAAAAGCTTGAAGATCATCTACCTCCACGGTAACCACCTCGTGGATCTTCCATCGGTCCTGAAGCCACTGAAGTACGTTATTGAAGAACACTCCAAACTAAAAGCACCCTGACGTATTTGAGCACAAAGTGTCTTGATAGTAAAAGTATAGATACTGGTTTGACTAGGATTGGTATACAGATTTCCCGAGGTGTAGAACTAGCTCGCAAAGAACACTGAACACGGAGGCGCTTCAGTCTCATGTAATTGGAGCCTTTTTTCCATGAATGGTTCTACGAGAAAACTGTGATTAAAACGAAACAAGTAACCAAATGAGTTATGCTCAAAAACCGTTGAACGGCCTACTCCACTATGATTGATGACTTGCGGTTAACTGTTTTCGATAATAAACCTGTGGAAACGAGCAAGAAAAAACTTTTTTTAACCTCCCTCGAAATTTGATAGTTTACGGTTTCAAGATACGTAAAATCCAAAAATCAATTGGAAAAAAAAACGCAGCAAATTATCACTCAAAGATTTTTTTTTTATTTTTCTGTATAGATCACTCAACTATAAAGAACACAGCTTTGTTATAACAAAGTATACTGCCACTGCCTATCAAACATATTACTTCACAATCAAGATTATTTTGAAGAGATGAAGAGTTGCGGGTGGCTTCATTAGAAATTTGATTACTGGTCGCTGATTTTTCAAAAGAAAATGATCCGCTAAATCCCGCAATAATAGCAAGATTGAAAGGACGAGGCGAACGTTTATAGAAAGCTTTGCGGGTCACCATCATGGATTGAGTCGGGCGCTCCTTCTACGAAACTCCCCCAGATCCTTTTCGATATGTATTAGGACTCGTATAAGCTTAACGGTTTGTTGAACTGAATTTCCGCTGGTTTATGGGTTTCGTATACATATACATATATATATTCGATGAAACATATATATATAGTTCCGTATGCATATATCGGTATCAATATAAACCAATGGTTGGTAGGTAAAAAAAAAGTTGGTAGGTAAAAAAAAATAAGTAACAAAAAGTTGGTTGGTAAAAAAAAAAAAAAACGCTGCAAATCATTGCTCAAAGGTTTATTATTTTCTGTATAGATCACCCTTCTGTATAGATCCCTCCCTACCAACCATAGGTACCTACTATCTACTAGGGCATTTTTGAAAATTTCAACCCTAACCACCAACCAATTGGAAATGAAGGGTTGAAATTTTCATGGTCCTGGCAAAGTAGGACCTTTATCATAATCTTTGCCTAGTAAAATACTCACCTCTCACCTGTACCTTTGGAAAACTCAGTTCACTTCCAAACCGACTTTTTGTCAAGATAAATAAAGAAGTAATTAGAGAGTAAAAAGAAATGAACAGCGATCGCATTTTAGTCAGACAAAATTTGAACGGAGATTAGACCTCTTTTGCGATTCACACTCATGATTCTGTTTTATCGAAGGAAAACCTTTAAGGGGGCGCGGGACTCACTAGTTTCCCTTATCTTCACGTTTTCTCTGTGAGTGTTCATTTTCTCCTCTCACAAAAAATTTCTAAATTCATTAAATATTGAATACTTCATACATACGGGCCAAAATGTCAAAAAAATTGAAATTTGAAAAAAATAGAAAATTTAAATTCTAGGGTAGGGTGGGGTAAGTCCCCGCACTTTCGAATGTTTTCCATTTATAAACACCTACTAGGTCACTATCCCTCAACCAACTCATTGGGATACTAGTTTGGGACCTTGGTTATAATGCCTGACAATTTTCATCACTATGTCATCAGTATTATGGAAGAACTGAACGTTTTTTAAAAATTTGTGTCTGCGGGGCTTTGCCCCACAGGAAGGGGTAAGTCCCCGCAGTCATGGGGCAAATCCCCGCAGTGCGGGGGTTTGCCCCATTCTGGGGAAAGGCATTAATTTCAGACAGAAAGCCAATATATTTATTCAAATATGCTCATCTATTCAGTCAAAACATCACATTTTTTACAAGATAAAAACTTTTTTGAAGTTCACATGCCTTAATAACAGTAAGCAACTCATTGTTTTAAACAATTAACAAAGGGTCACATTCAAATAGTTTATAGCATTTGCTGGTAATAAATTTCCCACACATCTTCAATGCACAATGAAAAGTCAATTGTAGAATATTCGAAAAATCACAAAACATTGAATTAAATGCAACACAACTAAAATTTGAGACAAGAAAAAAGTTAAATGACCGTCCAGGAAAATACATTTTTCTGATTTTTTTTTTCCTAAAATTAACACATTGTTTGTTCAGTAACAAAGTAAGCAGGTATCGCGTTTAAAAAAAGTACAACAAACTGCAGGATTCCAATACCTCCCAAAATGCTGGTTAGATACTTGTACCTTTAGTTTCTGGAATTATAAAATGAAAGAAGATAGCGGGGAACAGAATAAAAACAAGTTACATACAAATAGGTAGTGGTACCTGACATATAAGTCAATTCTGTGCATGGTTAACTGCATGAAGGTACCTAAATTTATCATCGCCGTCTTCCAAATAAAAACGAAGGGGCAAGTCCCCGCACAAATTTTGTGCGGGATCTTGCCCCACAAAGAGTGCGGGGCTTTGCCCCAATTTGCCATTTTGACTAAAATCGACCTCAGACAAGTAAAAATATGGTTACCAAGAGCGTTGTCACGGGGTTTTGACGGGAAGAAGCACCTTTTTCTGACGCAACACAACAGACACGAATATCAACGATTACGGAAACAAAACATTGAAGTAAATAATCATAAATATTACATCAGAGCGGAGGAAAACAAACTTACCTCATTTTGTCTGTCACCACGCTGATCCGCACTACAGGAAATTCCACACAGAACTCGCGACATGGCAATTGGCTTACCATCCAACAGAAATAGTCATAACTTGCACAATAACACAGAAAACCCTTGTGCGGGGACTTCCCCCGTGCGGGACCTTACCCCACCTTACCCTATTTAAAATTTGTTTTTGATAAAAACTCTTCGTATGGAACTTTTTAGGAGACTAAAACCTCTGAAAATTCAAAGAGGACAATTCTAACTTGTAAAATAACGGAGATTACGTGAAGACAAAGTTCCGTTATTTTGGAAGAAGCGCTCAAAAAAGGGGCCCTGGTCACGTGCGCTACCAGTGGGCGGGAGCTGAACTACGATCCATCTCTGACCCTCCGAAAAAGGGGAGTCAAAGGGGAGGTTTATAATTCTACCCCTTCAATCTCGAGGCCCCACAGAGTACTGGTGTAGTACAGCGTTGCCACTGGCGTGGATCTGGCAACGTCGTACGAAATTCTTACTGGGCCCTGTCCTCCAAAATCTCTTCTACCTTCTGCTTTCTCGAATCCATAAACATTATGAGGATGATGCTGTGCGAAGTACTTGATTAAAATTTCAACTTTCAAGTATCTATCTCAACACTTGAACCATTACCATCTAAAAAAATGTATTTTCATTCAAAATTTTTTATTTTTTATTTCAATTTTTTTGTACCTACATGTATCTTTTTATTATTTTAATATTATTAAATTAATAGGTAAATATACAAAATAATTTGAATTAAAAATGTATCTATATAATTTCAAATTAGTACTTTTACGTATTTCAACGTATTTATCAAATTACGTATTTTACCCCCAAAACCGACCATACCAACAATAGATAGTTGTGTGAGAACTTTTCGGAAACAGGGCGATGTGGAAATTCTTATTCTGGTACTATTATACGATATTTTACCCCCACCCTGACCATACAGTACGATATGTAGGTATGCTGAAAAATTTTCAGCATACCTACATATGTTGAATATGTAGGTACATATTAAGATTACATTTAATGTAACCTTAACCTACGGAGTTGAGTGCATAATTTTGGTTTATTATTTTCAATAGTGAACCTTAGGAATCGACCAAGAAAAAAAAGTTTACCCCCCCCCCCCCCCCCAAAAAAAAATTAAATTTTGTTGGTTTACGTTTCAAGATGGAATCCGAAAATCGAATGAAAATTTTGCCGTCCGTATGCGGAATTTTCCTTAGTTGTTAGGTAGTTCCCATGGACCGATTTTGATGAAATTTGGTATATGGGCTCCATTTGGGGTCTAGTTCTTGCCCCGAAGCTTTTGGTTGTCGTCAGTCACTTCTAAGGGTTGAAATTTTTAAAATGCCCTAGCTCAAAAAATGTCTATCCAAAGATATTGTTTTTTCATTAATTTAAAATAGTTTCGAATTTTTAGAATCGAATTAGACCACCCAGAGTACGACAAAATGTTCTCTCCCTATGAGATCTTATGGGTTGGACTTATGATAAATCAGAAACACAAGTGTGGATCGTAAAAGAGGCCTAAACTTCAATTTTACCTGACCAAAATACGATGGTTGTTCATTCCTTCGAGTTGTCCTCCGTTTTGCGTCCTTAGCAACCAGTAATCAAATTTCCTAATGAAGGGACCCACAACTCTTTATTTCTTGGAAATGAGTGTGAAGCATTTATTTCTTCCTAATAAACATGATTGTGTAGTAGGTAAGTAAAATAAATGATAATGGCAAAGCCGAGTTCTTTGCAGATGAGTGATCTATATGGAAATAATAATTCTTTGTGTAATAATTTGCAGCGTGGATATTCAAATAAGGTAGAACTTACATTTTATACTTTACCTTCAGTAGGTGTGCTGGCAATAAACCTTCAACGTACCTACAGTTTTTGGAAAGAGGGCGACGTGGTGATTCAAAATATTCAATTTAATTTTGTTCACCTCCACTCTAACCATTCCTACAGTATGTTAGGTAGACTGAAAATAAAACTTCAACCTAAATAGTTGGTGAATACTTTTTGGAAAGAGGGAGACGTAGAGATTCCACATCTGGTAGAAATCAATTTTTAACTCACCCTTACCATACAAGGTGTTAGGTGAACTTAAAATGAGTAATTTTTGGAATTTCAAATTTAAACTGTACGCCATTATTTAGTGAAGTTCAAAGGAAGTATTATTATAGAAACAAATCGATTTGTAGTACAAATGATTTATTGACCATTAGGTAACCTCAAACTGCAAAAAAAAACAATAATCATATTTATTACCAACTATTTGAATAAAAACAAAACTTCAGTTAAATTTTACATCTGGAGGTGAGGATGCTGGCTAGACAGAGCAGCTTTTCACTGTCTTATCAATGTGATGGACAAGTTGCTTTCAAACGGTCCTGGGTGCTGGTTCAATGAGATTTGTTCCAGAAAAGTCTCCAGCAAAATATACAATTCTGAGTAAAATCTCTCCTGGGAAAAAAAAAAACAGAACAAATTTAGGTTTCTATTGATAATTTTACTATAAACATGTAAGAAGAGATACAAACAACAAACAATAATTAAGAATGTGGGTCCACGGTTGGTTATAAACCAGAACAAAATACTTGAATAAAATTACGAGTAATCAGGATTTTCATCAGCGAGTTCAAAATACTAATGATAGAACAATGTTTCTGTATTTTTAGCCAAGTAGGCAGCTGCAGGATCCAATCCAACACTAACGTCAACGAAGAATAACTCGTGTCCCTGATAATTGAAATTTAAATAAATTCGACCCCATCAGTCATGATGTTTGGAGGGAGTGTGATAGTTTCGAGAATATTTAGTACCTACAAACATTGTTTGGTATTATATGCATTCCGGAGGACTTCTCATTGGAATCGAATATTCAATTCCAACCAGAAAGCGTTAGATAAAAAAGGTTTTTATTAAAAACTTTGTTCTACACAAATCTGTTTCACCCTACGTACAATTTTATCTGGTATGGTATGTTAAGCCAGTATCATCTTTTTTTGCTTCCGAGTCTACCAAGGTAGCGGAAGCTTTGTTTTCACTTTTCAAGGATGAAAAAAAAAGTTCTCCAAAATCAAAATTTTCACTCGCATTTTGCGTTTTAGACCTTTCTGAACAATTTTGGTTCCGTGTCTGTGTGTCTGTCATGAATTCCTTGTAACGCGCATAACTATACGAAGTTATTCGATTTCGATGAAATTTTCAGGGATTGTGCGGGTTGGTGTGTAGACGAAAATCATCATCCCCGGACTGATAGAAGCGACTGCGCATGCGCAAACGCGAATTCCTTGTAACGGCCATAACTTCAACATTTTCCATCCGATTCCAATGAAATTTTCAGGAATGTTACAAACTAGTATTTAGATGGTCCCATATGAAAATCATCACCTTCGGACAGATAGTAGCCACTGCGCATGCGCAAACGTGAATTCCCTTGTAACGGCCATAACTTCCACATTTTCCACCCGATTTCGATGAAATTTTCAGGGATTATGTGGATTAGGTTGTAGATAGTCCCCTATGAAAATCATCATCCCCGGACTGATAGAAGCGACTGCGCATGCGCAAACGTGAATTACTTGTAACAGCCGTAACTTCAACTGTCCCCCAGGGGTCGCGGGTTCGAATCCCAGCCAAGGCTAAGTATTTTTTTGATCCAATCACATACATCTACTCACTTAATTTTTCATCCGAATTTGATGAAATTTTCTAAGATTGTCCAGATTAGCGTGTAGATGGTCCCCTATGAGGGTAGTGGAAGGTACTTAGAAATTGGTGTTTTGAGATTAACTACTATGCATGGGATCATCTATACAGTCGGGTTATGAATACGAGGAAGCTATGTGCCACACCCACTTGTTTAAAGTAGATTTCATAAATGCATGGAACTAGGCAGTATTTTGAAACTCGTATATTCGACCTCCCCTTCACCCTGGGCCAGAGATGGGTATGGATACAAAATCAAAACAAATACAAATGAAGAAAGAAAACAAATTTAAAAAAATCAATACAAATCATATCTTCGATTTTATGATTATGAATACGAATACAATCGTATTCCCACTTAGAATACCATTTTCCCCCGTATTCGTATTTTGAATACAATTTTTGAATTTGTTATATGATTTCCCTAAAAATCGATTTTTTAAAAACGATTTTCCCTGAAAATCATACTTTTTTAAAATGATTTTCTCCCGAACTCTGGACATATTTATGGCCTAACATTGTCAAAATAATCAATCAAAATTCGAAACGCTGACAAATTCTTATAGGATTTTTCACGACGAATCGAGTGAGACCCCTCCAAACTCGCTACGACCATTCGTATAGAAACTTCGACGAAATTTTCGATGAAAATCGTAGGTATTTTATTTTTTGCAAAAATATGTCCAGAGTTCGGGAGAACATCATAAATAAAAGTATACTTTTCAGGAAAAATCGTTAAAAAATTCAATTTTCAGGGAAATTATAGATAAATCATAAAATCTTATTCAAAATACTAATACGCGGGAAATGTAAATACGATGGTATTCATAATCATAAAATTGCAGACATGATTTGTATTCTTAATCGTGTTCATGAATAACAATTCGACCATCTCTGCACAGGCCACCAAAATAATCCTAACATTATGAAAGGTCCTAATTTGAATGGGATTCAGAAATCCATCATCTAGGTACGTTACCCGTAAAATAACTAATTTAGAGCCATTTATAAAATTTATAGTGATTTTGGTAAGGTTTCTAGAAGAAATGGTTTGATTCTCAACTCTATGTACCTATTCATAATCTTTCCACTATCATCACTACCGTAATAATTGATAGGTATTTTAATTTCCACTACAAATTGACAATCTTTGTTGGGGGAGCATGACAATTTTGTGGGACTATCCCGCAAAATGGTCATGCCCTTTCAAAAAAAAAATTATCTTGCAAAAAGCATGACGAATTAGGTAAATCTTTCTACTTATTAACCAACGATTGTTTTATGTAATCTTATAATTACGGATTTCATAAATACGGCTATGTAAGGTAGCTCAAAAATGTACTTAAAGGTGTAACAGAAGAAAGTTTCAGATAGAAGGTTCTGTTCGAATATCATTGACGACTACTCAATTAGTAGGTGCCTAGCTTCGAAAATACACTCAAGTACTAGAAAGAAGTAGATATCACATACTTACCAACAAACGTTTTACTTTCCAAGGGCGTTTTGTTCTCCTGTAACTGCTTCCGTCCATGTGTATTCATTCGAACTCCTGTCCTTCCTTCGTGGAGCAATGCTGAGCAAATCAACTATTCAAACTCGGAACAACACGGAGAGAGAACATAAACGGATGGTAGTCCAGGCACTTGATATTAACTTCACCAAAACGTCTTTTTGCGAAATCAAAATCTGGCTTCCCTTATCAAGTTGGACAAGACGCGGGAGGGGGAGGTTACAGACACAAAAGAAAGCAGGAAAGAAAACTCCGAGAGAACGAGAGTAAACAAGCGATGCTAGCGCTCTTGCGGATGGTTTCTTCCTGACAGCCTTTTCTTCCCACGAGCGTCAGCGCTATCTCTTGGTTGGCGCTGATCTGAGCTTTGAGTCCCGCGCCCCCTTAAGTACTCGTAGGGACCGAACGGTTTGTCCTACAGAGCTCCGAGTGGTCTCAAAAAATTGTGGTGAAAAAACGATACCTTTATCCTGAGAGTTTTCGAGCTAGGGCACTCTTGAAAATTTCAACCCTTAATTTTCACCCCTTAGAAGTGACTGACATCAACCAAAAGCTTCGCGGCACAACTAGACCCCAAATGAAGCCCATATACCAAATTTGAACCAAATCGGTCCAGCAGGTCGATTCTGTAACTCGCTATTTTGTTAACGTTATGGCATCGGATTCGGTATCCCTCCCGTGCAACGACAGGTCGATAACGACATTGGAATTCTCTAATCGGGCATAGCGAAGTTTGGTCGTTGCATTTCAAAATAACGACGTCGCTATGTGATCCAACAATATTTTGGTCTAGAGCGAGCGAAAGGTAGCAACGCGTGTTTTTTAGCCAATGGGAAGACGTATTGATAATAGTTTCCAATTGTTATCACGGGTAGTTGAAGTTCACTGCAGTTTGCAAAATGTCGGATTCATATTTTTTGCCGTGGTGAATATACAAAGGAATGACGCGTAAAAACGGAATTTTTCTCGTGATTCGTGCTTTCGTATCATGGAATTATGATAAATGGAAAGAATTACTTTTCATAAATCGAATTCATCAGTCACATTGGTATGAATTTCGTCCGTCCACGATGCTTCGAATAATCAACTGCCCGTTCATCAGTACTACAAGGTAATGAATCGTCTTGTTATTTATCGTTTATACATACTCACACATCCATACTTATTGGTACCTTCAACTACTTAAAGTGAGAAGCCCATAGCTAACTGCCTAATTGTGTGCCGTATACATTATTGTTACAGATTCCGGGAAACAAGTACCTAACCCCTACTAACGAAAATTTCGGAGTTCTCGACGTCTTTTCAGAACAAAATAGATGTATTTCACTCTCAAGGGTAAAAAAAAACCTAATATCACTTCAAAATTTATGAATCGCTGTTTTACTCATGTAAAGTTTCATGTATGTTATAAGACTGAATGAACATAATATTATTGTATTCAATAAAACGTAAGATTCATGACGTAATTTATTTATCTACCTTCACATTCATATTTCTTTGATTCACTTTTATGTTACAATTTTCATCTACCACGTCATGTTCTCTCCTACCGTCGATGTCGATTACGGATATAAACAATCGTAAATTCGTGGTAAATATTTTCTCAGGTAATAGCAGGTAAGTTGGTATAAAAAAGAGCATTATCAGCACAATTATTTTAGCAAAAAATTACCAATTCTAGGGGTTTCTTCATTTTAGGAAGTTTTTATGCTGACACACATTTAATAAAATAGTCAAAACTTCAACTAGAATCTACCTATTTTATAAGCTAACTATTTTAATTTTATGTACTTACCTACCGATTTCCGAAAATGACAGTGTAATTATTTTTATCATCATTCAATGTTGATATAAAAAATGCTGTTGATAGTTTGTCAAAAACTCAATTCCATTGAAAAATACTCTCTTTACTATGATCAATAGAGTACATGAATTTCTATACGAATTAACAGCATGAAATAATATAGATACTACGATTTTTGTTTAATACAATTGTAGAAAAAATCGAGTAAGACACAAATTAAAACGGTGAATAAACTGCTCATTATGAGGGTCGGATATTATTTCTTAAATATTCACCAGAAATTATGTACGAATATATAAATTTTATTCTCAAAATGATTTGATTAACAAAACAAATAAGTAACCCACAATACGGAAAAAATGCACACAGCAACTCGGAAACTGAAATATGACTTCGAATAGGTTAGGAATTAAAGAGCGTTTAAGCTACTTTTTCATAAAGACGGTTGTCGTAATCCATACCGGGGGGTTTCGAGCCGTCGAGATGGTAACGACACTTTTCGGCCGAAATAGCGACGACTGAGCGACAGTTGTCGCTATTTCGCGTCTGCAGAATCGCGATCGTCGCTATTAATCGTTATTGTTATCATAACGACACTTCGTTGTCGCTATTATCCCATAACGAGTTAGAGAATCGACCTGCAGTGTTGCTAAGAAAAGTGCCGCGTACGGCGGACGGACGGAAATTTTTTTATTCGATTTTCGTATTCTACGTACCTTGAAACGTAAAACATCAAATTTTGAGGGGAGGTTAAAATTTTTTTTTTCTTGCTCGATTCCAAAGGCTTATTATTGAAAATAATAAACCAAAATAGGTAACAAAAAGTTGGTTGGTAAAAAAAAACAAAAAAAAAAGCTGCAAATCATTGCTCAAAGGTTTATTATTTTCTGTACAGTTCACCCTTCTGTATAGATCCCTCCCTACCATCCATAGATACCTACTACCTACTAGGGCATTTTGTAAAATGTCAACCCCAACCACCAACCAATTGGAAATGAAGGGTTGAAATTTTCATGGTCCTGGCAAAGTAGGACCTTTATTATTCCTTTCTGAATCTTTGCCTAGTAAAATACTCACCTCTCACCTGTACCTTTGGAAAACTCAGTTCACTTCCAAACCGACTTTTTGTCAAGATAAATAAAGAAGTATTTAGAGAGTAAAAATACATGTTTAAAGTCTAATATGTTTTGTGTATTTGTATACGCAACCTTCTGTGGTTTTTTTAAGAGCGTTTAATTGTCAATATATCAACTAGTTACATTAAATGTATTATTTTGAGGTATTGTACATCAGGTAACTATCTAGATATTTACTTCACATATATATTACGCATTTCTCATGCAAGTGTTAGTCCAATGGCTTTCACTACATTAAAGTTGCACTTCAGCATCCAAGGTCCAGTGGCTTGGTCCTCTTCAGACGTCGGGTTTCTTTAGTTCTTTAGGTGTTGTCTTTTGTTGTCCAGAAGCTGGATGGTTTCTGGGTTTGTGTGTGCGTGAAGCCTCTTTCCGTAGTTTCTCGCGTATCTTTTTGCTACCTCGCTAATAGTCTTAAATTTTGAGGTCCTTGTGGAGGTCATCATTACGAATGTACCACGGAGCATTCACAATACTCCTCAGTATCTTATTTTGGAACGTTTGATTAATTTTCATGTTACTTTTAGCTGTGCATCCCCATAGCTGTATACCATAGGTCCAAATTGGCATAAGTACTGTTTTGTATAACAGCACTTTGTTGTGTAAGCTAAGCTGTGAATGTCGGCCCAGGAGCCAATACAGCTTTCTAAATTTGATTGTTAGCTGTTCCTTTTTCTTTTTGACGTGTTCTTTCCACTTCAGCTTCTTCGTATCTAGTGTCATTCCCAGATACTTAGCTGAGTCGGAATATGGGACTGTGCATTGATTCAATATCAGCGGTATATTTGTAATTTTTTTGTTTGGTGAAGTTCACATGAGTGGATATGGTTTCGCTTCTGTGGTTGTGAACTGAATGAACGTAGGGGTTACCTCTGTTGTGTATTCATTACTGTTAAATTGTTAATAAAGCTATTACTTGGGAAGTCTATTTTTGTCGATGTCACTGAATGAATTTACTGAATTTGACTGAATGGTTTATATGGCTCTTCAATACAAGGCGAAGTGATTGAGGTTGAGAGGTTTGGAAAATTGACGTCCCTAATAGATTAATTGGCATCGGATCTGCAGTAGCAGCGACTGAGTACTCGCAAACTAGATTTTTAATTTTTCCACGATCAAATCACATTTTGCTTCTATTTGCTTGTTTGAAGCATTGATTGTTATTGATTCCATTACGATCTATAACATATAAACTATTTAGAATATTTAAATTAAAAAAACATGATCGGTAACCACTCCTTGATGTTTTTCATGTTAATTCATTAAAAAAAAACTAACAACTTGATCGTGAAAATCATGTTTTATTCATCAGTAGTACATACTACCCTTCCACGATCTATAATTTTTATACTAACTGATTCTGTATGTCAATATCATTCAGAAAGAGCTACACTGACCTCCTATCTTGACCGATATTTCCACTTTCCTCAACTCGTGATGGGTTTAGGTGAGTCGGGTTCCTGAAAGTTGAGGGGTGAATAAAAACGGAGTTAAGTAGAACGTTGTCTATTTCCACGAAAATATTGCTTCTGGTCTTACCAAAACCGGGTTACCGGTAGGTATATTGAGGTACTATATTTGCCTATCTGATTGACTGAGGTTTTTTTAAAAGGAGAAGTTGCTTGTTAGATTTTTGGTTGGTATGAGCTCGTGGAGCAGCAACAGGGGTATATATCGACTTCCACCTCTCTTTCACAAATATTGGGAGGTGGAGAGGACGGTCGACTTCTGCCGTCGGTTGACCGGGAAGTTGGGATCCTTTGTTGCTGGTCCTCGTGATCATCTCAAGCTTATTTAGAAATTCGACAACCTTAAATTAGAGACATGACAATATTAAATTCAGAAATTAGGAAATGTAAATCAAAATTAAGTTCTACACTCTGGAGTCACAACCAATGCACAGGGTGGTTTTTCAAAACCAGTAACCAAAGAGATTCACGGATAACGATGTTGCAGGTTGCTGGATGGTTTGTACAGCTTGACCCTTCACGGTAACCCACTGGAGGAGAGAAAGGGCTACAGGAACAAAGTGATCGCGACGCTTCCTAGCCTCAAAAGTTTGGACTTCAACAACGTCACCTCCGCCGACAGGAAGCGGATTGCAGCTCTTCAAAACAAGAAGAAATCTCCCAATGCTCATTAGCAGCCATAATTCTATCATTTCTGGAGCAATAAGCAAGACAGTTGTAGTAAACCATTGTCTGAATATTGTTTTTCTGTAGGTATTTAAGCCTCCAGACATGACATGTCTAGTATATTATACTGGGGAAGTGGACTGGATCAGGCGTTAACTTTTTCTGCAGCATAATAGTCGTCCTGAGTTATAGAAGTCAAGCAAAAATATAATTTGTCTACATCTAACTTACATCTCGTACCTACTAAATTTTTACATAATGACCATGTTAAATATTGAAAAATATAGTTTTGTTGATGACAAATTGGAGGGATGGCAACGATATATGAAATATATCGATAGATTACAGTTGATTTATCGATGTATTTATATCGATATAGAGAACCGATATTATTGGTCAATATCGATATACCTATTTACCGATAATATCGCGACTTGTTTTCAACAAGTGAAAATTAATATTAACTTGAATGGATGAGAAGAGACGCCTTTACCTGTGTAAAACATCAAGTAATTTTATTCCAAATTGTTTAGGTACCTACGTGATGGCTTGATTTGAGACTGTTGAGTTGACTTCAGCTCAAACATGTGCACATGAATGGTTTACACAATGTATAATATATGTACTGTATATGTACTGTATGTCATACAGTAGCACTCAAGAAACGCTAAGAAATAACGGAGGCGCGTCTAGATTAAAACTGCCTACTATACGAAGTAAAGAAGATTTTTACTAGAATTATTTTCAATTTTGAAGGACCCTATCAATTTATAAATCTATGTTGTTAGAGAGTTATTATATGTTGTTAGAACCTCTGAGGATAGTTTTATCCTCAAATTTGTAACCCCAAAAAACCCTGTGGTATAGTGCTCTGAAACCATGACAATTTCGCACTTTTTTCTGGTTTCAAACTATGAATTTCGATAAGTATAACTTTCTAAGTAGGTAGGTTAAATACTAACTTCAACTGGATTTTCCAAGTATATCTCCCGATATGTCGAGTATATCGATATATTTCTTCCAAAGAGATGTTAGTAACGTCACTTCATCTTAGTACCTACTTACTTTGACAAGTTTTTCCAAGTATATCTCCCGATATGTCGATAAATGTCTTCCTAAATGATATTTTTATTTTTTTTAAACGATTTAATTCACCTACCTACTTCAACACGTTTTTCCTAGTAGATCTTCCGATATATCGAAATATCGATACATTTTCTCCGATATATCGATGGTATCGATATCTCATTGACGATATATCATTTGATCAGTATATCGATATATTTCATTCGATATGCCATCCCTACAAAATAGGGTACCCGAATTCCAACTCCATAACCCTATCCTGAGGTAGGTATCTTTTTGGATGTCCGATTTTTACCTGCTACAGTTTATTCAATTTTTTAACCAAAACTGATAGCGCGTTGGGTATCTTGATACTCCAACTATCGATTGTGTAAGAAAAATCAGATAATAAAAACATAATAACGAAACGAAAAAACAAATTATTTCTCTTTGATAGACTGCGGTAGGACCTTCTACACTCATTTCCCACCTTGTAGGCTGTTACTTAGGTTTCTCATGACTTTAAGGCAGCACAAATGCCTCTATGAAGTGAACCTTCTCCAATAATAAATCCCAACATCCTGCTTAGGATTTTTCCAAGTTTCCTCCTTCTACCCCCAAAAAATTGGGTTTGTAGACAAATTCTGTGACGCAGATAGCGCTAGAAAGGCCCTTGGACGGATCATTCTTGGGCTGACTCACTACTTTGGGCCTTTCAGGTACTATTACTATCGGCTCAAAGATTCTGTAGGTTTGTCAAAAAACTTACATCTAAATTAAATCGGAAAAAAATCCAAAAATACAAATTTTTTGAACAAGCGCAAAATTAAGGGTTAAAGATATTTTTTCTAATTTTCCAAGTTGAATTAGTTATTTTCCAAGAAAATGAGACCATCATTAGCTCAAATTGGTAATCAACATCTCTTCTGCAAAGTTCACTAGTAAAATGTTCAAAATTGACAGTGTTTCTAATAATTCTTCATTCTGCAAATGGAGTGTGAAGCGTTTATTTCATCCTAATAAACTCGATTATGAAGCGAAAACATGGTTGGTAGGTAGTGACAATGGCAAAGCTGGGTTCTTTGCTGGTGCTTGATCTATACAGAAAAATAATAAACCTTTGTGTTATAATTTTCTGCGTTTTCCATAATTGTTTATTCCTCTAACACTTGCCAAGCTGTTTGCTTGACGAATATTCTCACCTTACGCCCCTGATTATAATATAATCATAACGGTGTTATACATAACACGGTGTTATACACAAACCGACCAAGCGCCAATTTATCGTTTTCGAGAAAAATCGAATCAAAGATTTTTCCGTTTTTTTAAAAAATATACGGCCTCTCCAGTGATAATTGGAGTAACGAAAACTCAGTATACCACGTTTTTTGGGGCGCAGAATCCATTGGTGACGTCAAAACTAGAGTAACTTGTATAGTTTTTGAGTTATGGCGCACACCTGGTTTGTGCATATCAAAAATATCAACTAATACATTTTGCACAACCCGGCCAAGCGAAAAAATCAGCACAAAAAAGGGCTAGTCGTTTGTCACTGGGTACAGCAAAAGCAGAACGTACTACAAAACTAGTACACTTTAGATCAAAAAACTCAAGGAAAATAAGAATAAAAATATTTTAAAAAAATCATCACCAACTCTTTATTGAAATGAAAAAAATTTAACTTGACCTAAAATGAATCTCCAATAAATATTATCTTCACTCCTCCCCTACTTTCGGAACTTCACATGTCTTCTCGGTTCTCGACTTCGAAATCCAGTTCTCCATCAAATCCGTCTATATCGTCCTACCACAGTGGGTAGATCGTCCACGTTCTTTTTCCTATTAACAATCTGTAACTCCAGGTTCTTGCTCGATTTGAAATCTGTTCTTTCCATCTTTGAGACCACAAATTGTCTTTTTCGGCGATTAGTCCATGACATTCATGTACTCGTCAGGGGTGTAATGCTGCTGGTGGAGCTTTAGGGCATATTCTACATCGCCAAATTCATCGTCATTGGGAAGAAACGTGTGTCCCGGGACGAGGTATTTTAGGTGAATCGTCTCAAAGGAGGGATGAGTTGCGAGCGCGCTCTTCAAAAGAAGCAATATTTTTATGTTTCTGTTTTGGCCCCCACAGGAGTCAGACCACAAAATCAATCATAGAGCGTTATAATGCACAAAATCTGAAAGTACTCGTCGAGACGAATCGATTGATACCAAAAACTCGATTTTTGACATTTTGGCGCTTGGCCTGTTTGTGCATAACACCGTCCATATAGTCAGTATGGTTAAATATTATTTCCTCAACTATTTGTTCAACAGCAACTTTGGTTTATTATTTTCAATAATGAACCTTAAGAATTGACCATTTTGAAAATGCCAACCCTTAATTTCTATTTGGATTCCAATATGAAGGGTTGAAATTTTCAAAAATGTCCTTGTAGGTAGATAGTAGGTACCTATGGTTGGTAGGTAAAAAACAAAAGAATGAATAAATAGTGACAATCGCAAAGCTGTGATCTTTACAGAAGAATGATCTATACACGAAAATAATAAAAATTTCTGAATTTTCTCTTGCGGTAATTTTTCCCTTGGGTATTCTTGGCGTAAAACGTTATTCCAGGGCCCTATTGAAGGATTTGACTTGAGATTCCAAAATCTAAAATTGAGGTAAATTCCCCATTAGGCTCAGTTTCATCAGTGAATGTGAAATGATTAACGTATAACATAATAAAATAATTAAAATAATTTAATGAAATAAAATTGAGTAACAGCAATATGCATCTCACTCTTGAATGTGATAAAAGCTAAAATTCTCGTATCTACAATATAATTTAGGAAATGAAAAGTTCTTGATTTCCTCAAACTCGGGTACGTAAGAACCGGAATTTTCCTTGAAGAGCACTACTTGACTGAGGTACTCTTTCACTTGAACTTTCTTTGCTCAGTTCAGTAAGTTCGGTTAAGTTTGATTTTGTACGACCACGTCTACGGGAGCTATACCGTTTTTTCTTCTCGGCTCGTAGTCCCTTGGGAGTATTGAATAGGGGAAAAAAAGGATTGTTGCGGTTAATTATCAGCTCGTAGTCGTGGTAGAAATATTCGTAGATGATTAAAGAAGTACAAACTCTGTTGAAAATCACGATGATAATAACGCCAATAATAACCTCAATTCGATTAAATTTCCACTCGAGCACGTACCTCTTGCTGTAGAAATTATTGATGATGGTGTCGACCAAATGTATGTCTCCGTTGGCTTGGACGCTCAGAATGGTCAGCCAAATGAAACACCCCAATACGCAGAATGCCAATACGAAGTGAAGATTCGTGAGTAAACTTCTTTGGAAACGGTTTGTTCCGACCATAGATCGAATGATCCAAACGATGTACAGGATGGCCAGTAACGGCATTAACGCTAAGGAAAGCGACGAATGGAATGCATCCCTGTGGTATTTGTGTAGATCCAAATAATGGTCGTGAGGGTTATATTTCATGTTATCGAGTGTGTCGTATCTTCTTTTGTAGTCATTGTAGATCACTACCACCACGAAAAGAACGACGGGCACAGGAATCAGTTTCCTCCAGATGCCTTCGTAGTAGGAGTTGTGTAACGCAACTAGAACGATTGCCACCAGAAACAGGCTTATGGCTATGAGTAAATATAACTCCAGCAAGTAAGAAGATTTGGGTTCCATCAAATTAGTGTTGACCTGCGAACAAAGAAAGAGCGTTTAGTCAAGACCATCCAGTATATCATGTGGAAGTTACTGCGCGTGGTGGGGCTGTTACTGAGTGCCCTGTTGACCAAACTCCCTTGCGAGGGAAAAACATTAAATCATGTTTAATGTTTTGTTTCCGATCACTCAGCTGATCAGTGACCACTCAGGCGCCTTCAGCATTCTCCATTGACCCTGCTTCTCAAATTTCAGCTTCCTGCGTTCAACAGGAGAGAAAATGGCCTTGGAGCTCACTCAGCTGATCAGTGACCATCTTGGTACAACTAGACCCCAAATGGAGCCGATATAACGTGGTAACTAAGAAATCGGTCCGTGGTAACTAAGAAAAAAAAACGTTGCAGATTTGCGTGTCGGAATTCACAGAACGACCCCCAGCCCTAAAACATTAAACATGTTAATAAAATCCCTTTCGTGCAGCATGAGTGAATGAGAAAATTCTCAAACATTTCTTTTAGCGAATTTTCAAGAAAAATGAAGCTATTGCAATGGCCTCAAAATTGGTAGAGTGGACTTTTCCGAAAATTTTCCTCACTGACATCCGTTTTGGAACATTCTGAAACGATCCCTGAGGTTTTTCCAAAAATCATATGTATATATATTTATATATCATGTATATGTGTCACTCCGGACGATAACTGGAGTAAGTTTTTAGCAAAAATTTTCGCCAAAATGTTCGTCACAACAAACAAAAAGATGAGTTCGTTAGCCAGAAATTTTTGACAACCCTAAGGGGTCCAAAATTCAAAAATAGTACCTACCCAAAAAACGGGAGTTTCAATTACCTTCAAAATCATAGTAATATATGGTATATTTGGATTCAGCACAAATGAAAATTGTCTAAAAATCAAAAAAGTACATATATATTTTTATCAGTGGAGGAATATTTCCCTTTGTTTTTCGACCGTTTCAATGATACTTTACGTGGTTTTTGAGGTTCGGTCATAAATTAGAAGTTTTCCCCGACGTTTCGGCAACTTATTTCGCCATATTCATGGGAGAGTTGACAGAGAAGAGAGTCAGAAGATGATTTATACAGATACTAGGTACTGAACTTATATCTAGGTACATCAATCTTGCTGTGTCCCCAGTCACTACACAACTAGTAGTAAAACAATCCGCTTATATCAAATTTTTTTGAGTTAGGGCGTTTTCAAAATGTCAATCGTTATTTTTCAACCCTAGAAGTGACTGACATCGGGGCCCAACTAGACCCCAAATGGAGCCTACATACCAAATTTCATCAAAATCGGTCAATGCTAACTGCGGAAAGTGCCGCGTACGGCGGACAGACGGCCAAATTTGTATTCGAGTTTTGGAGTCTAAGAACCTCGAAACGTAAACTAACAAATTTCGAGGAGGGTTAAAAAAAAATTTCTTGGTCGATTCCAAAGGTATTGAAAATAATAAACCAAAACGAAAATAGCCCAGTGGTGGAGACAACCCAAACAGGGAGCCCCACTCGACCGGCCCGGGCCCCACCCACCATAGCGGTTCCCCTTCCAAAGAACCCAGTGGAAGCGACCAATATGAGCTAATCCACTCGTGATTTTCCTGATAGGTCTATTAACCCTTAGTTACACGCTAGGCGGGGAGTTACGTTCGTACACGCTAGCGGGGAAATCCCCGCACATTTATTTCAACACAATTATTAATTTATGATACACTGAAAGGCAAGAATTGGTTTTAGAAAGCCATGGACATAGGACGAGCTTCAACTCAATACATTTTTTTATTCAACAGGTAGGTAATAAAAATATGAATTTTGAAGTAGGAAATACATCAGTAACAAAATTTATGTCTATCATAATAATCAAAATTATTATTATGATTATTCAAGAACAAGGAAACATGAGGAAACGTGAAACTATACCTATATCAAGCAAAAAATACAAACGTGTGAAATCACAATATCAGAAGTAGTATGATTATAATCATAATCATATGTGTGTATCAAACTTCGCAGTCTGATTGCATACTGAAGGTAAGATAAATAATTGTTAAGGGGGTCATTTTTTACTCAGTTAAAGGTCTGAGAAAAGATACCTTGGACAATGGAGGGACAATAGTGAAAGGGTCATCATTCTATTTCTGTTTTTCTGAAAATGCGGGGAAATCCCCGCCTCGCGTGTAGCTAAGGGTTAATCAGATCTGAGAGCTCGATTTGGCTCAAATTGAAAGGGTAGTTTGGAGTAGGTCTCAACATGATTGCTGATCGAGTTCAACACATCCCGCTCCGTACCTAGTATTGTTGTATCATTAAAAATTAACTTCCCTTGACCAGGGATCGATATCCGACTAAACTATATTTACAGTTCTGAGTTGGAGCTCCTACCACTTAGCCAAGAAAGAGAATGGACAGAAATGCGAAGAGGCAGCTGTCCACACCATTTCTCCCCCGTTAGGGAAATTGTGTTCACGTTTATTTTTTTTTATCCTTTGAACAGAATACTTAAATGAGAAGGCTTATACAGGTACTAATATAGAGAAGCTCATGCTTTGAGAAGCTCATGCTTTCACGACTCACCAGCTATCTGAACCATATCAACTTCTTCTCCGTTAACCCTAGGACCTCACACATAAGTTTTTGTGACATGGAGCTCACACAGGGGTACAAATGTACCCCAACTTACAAAAAATTAAAAACTTGTGTCTGTTGCCATTTTTAAATGAAATTATTGTTGCTTAGAATTCTATAAGCATCTAAACAATGATAAAAATTATTGGGAGTTCAAAAAGTTAATAGTTATATTTTTTATTGGACATTCCTGTTGAAAACCAATTTTCAAAACTGTTAAATATCGCTTCTCATTCAAAATTCGAAATAAAATTTGTTCGATATGGAATGACCTTTGTTACTTTTGATTATGCAAGTTTGCAATATTCTGAGTTGGAGGAAAAAATTGGCTTCCAAATCCAATGAGTAGTTTCCTTATTTTACCACCCCAAAGATCACCCTTCTGTGATGCACTTGAACCCCTATTCTGCTACTTCTGAGCGTTCCCTTCTTCCCAATAAAGGTCATGTGCAATATTCTTACGTAGAAATTGTAGTAGGGTAAAATGAGGCATGGTGGTTCTGGCACAGTTACTAGGCATCCCGGCATCAGTGATCTGTGGTGTCGTGTAACCTCCATGTACACCTGACCCCCTTCCCCAACCACCCTCCAATTCCGTATCAGTGCTCTGTGGTGTCATGTAACCTCCGTGGCAACTCCACCCCCTTTGTCCACCATCTCCCAAATCATAAGGGATCATCTCCCAATTCATAGGGGACCATCCTCTAATTAGGATGTAACCTCCGTGGCAACTCCACCCCCTTCCCCAACTCCTACCAATTCATAGGGGGTCATCCTACCATTCAAAAGACATCATCCCCAATTCATAGGGGACCATCCTGTAATTCTGCATCACCTGTGGT
The DNA here is from genome assembly GCA_009739505.2 of Apolygus lucorum. Classification (NCBI taxonomy): domain Eukaryota; kingdom Metazoa; phylum Arthropoda; class Insecta; order Hemiptera; family Miridae; genus Apolygus; species Apolygus lucorum. Next base: position 56,767,013 of record CM019180.2, read on the forward strand.
GTCATGTAACCTCCGTGGCAACTCCACCCCCTTCCCCCACCACCTACCAATTCATAGGGGGTCAACCTACCATTCAAAAGATACCGTCCCCAATTCATAGGGGGTCATCCTACCATTCAAATGAGACCGTCCCCAATTCATAGGGGACCGCCCTCCAATTCCTCATCAGCTGTTGTTTCATGTAACCTCCGTGGCAATTCCACCCCCTTCCCCCGACTCCTACCAATTCATAGGGGGTCATCCTATCAATTCAAAAGGGACCGTCCTCAAATCATAGGGGACCACCCTCCAATTCTGGATCACCTGTGATGTCATGTAACCTCTGTGGCATTTTACCCCCTCACCAACAAATTGTTGTGGCATGGTGGCTCGGAACAGTGAGGATCCAAAAAAGAATTGGCTTACCTATAATGTTTCCAGGGATTCACGCTGGGGTAAATTTGTACCTCAAAGAGTTTGAAAATACACACTGGGGTAAATTTGTAAGTACCCCAAAGAGTTTGAAAATACACACTGGGGTAAATTTGTAAGTACCCCAAAGAGTTTGAAAATACACACTGGGGTAGTTTTGTACCCCACCACGAAAAAAGACGCGAACCACACGAATTCTCAGAGCCAAGTGGACTCGGGACAGTGCGTTTCCCGCTCACAGGGGTACCAAGATAATTTACGTGGAACCCATTCAGGCGGGAAAATTTTTTTTGCGAATGTGCACCAAAAAATAGGAACAGTGGGGTACAGCTGTACCCCAGTGTGAGGTCCTAGGGTTAATCAGCATGGCTTTTTGAAAAACAATCATGTGAGACTGCTCTCTTGGACATGACTAGTCATGTCTTGAAGTCCATAGATTGTGGACTCAGTGTGATTGGTTGTTTCGTGGACATGGCTAAAGCGTTCGACATGGCCTCCCATGAGATTATACTACGGAAATTGGAGAGGGTCGGAGTCAGGGGCATTCCATTGGAGTGGTTCCGCTCGTACCTTGTACGTCGTCCGTGGAGGGTGAGAATTGATAGCTCGAGTGGCTCTTCCTTGTCCTCGTCAAACACTGCGCTAAGAGGGGTACCACAGGGTAGCCTGCTCGGCCCTACGCTATTTTTGATTCTGGTTAACGATCTCCCAGATATTCTAACTGGACCCTCCGTGCGAGTAGTCAACTTTTCAGACGATACTAACTTTCTAGTTAGTGGCAAGAGTCTATCTCACTGCATCTGCACCCTACAGGAAAAATTCACTGATCTCGAGAAGTGGATAAGCCAAAATTACCTTCTTCTGAATATGCAGAAAACAAAATGTGTCTGGTTTCGACCGCGGAACCTTGGAGCCCCCACTCCCACTGGCGATGTAATTGATCGCCTCTTCTCATCCTAAGCTAGCTTCCTGGGTGTTCGAGTTGACGAGCACCTCAACTTTCACACCTATGTCACCGACCTCCAATCTAAGTTGAGCAGCGTGTGTTTCTGCCTTCGGAAGCTTCGACCTGTCGTATCGAGGAAAACTTTGCTCATTGCATACCATGGGGTTTTCCTCTCAAGGGCACGCTATGGAATTCTTTTTTGGATGAGCCACAGCAATTTAGAAAGAATTTTCAAAATTCAGAAGCGCGCCCTCCGAATACTGCTGGGCCATTCACCAAATTCTTCGTGTCGTGGACTATTTTGTAGAGAAGGGCTTCTATCTCTCCCTTCGCTGTACATCTACGAAGCATTATGCTTCATAACTAGACGTCAAGGGCTATTTAGCCATTGCAAAATTTACCACATGCACGACACGAGATTTGGCTCTTGCATGCTGCGAGTTCCCGAGCACCACCTTGAATTTTTTAAGCGTGGTTTTGAATACAGTGCAGTTAGACTCTACAACCATTATACACAATTTCTCCAAAAATTATCAGCAATTCTGCTCTTCCGATGTTCAAAAGACAACTAAAAGCGTATCTTATTAACCATGAATTTTATACAGTTACCGAATTCCTTTCTTATAAACCATAGCCTTACTCCTGCCTACTTTACTTATGACTTATTTATTACTTATTTATGACTTGTTGCTCTACTCTGTGATATTATGTTAATATGAGTGTCTTTGGCAATAATTATTATTATTATTATAAATCGAATTCGAAAACTACGAAACTTGAACCAAACATCTCGACGATGAGATGCTAATAAAGGTTGCCAGCTCACCTCAAGGCGTGACGATGTGAATCCAGACGGTAGGTGTTCGAGCAAGAGATCTACAGTGTTCACATGTCTGGTGAATGCATTGATGAAATTAATCGTCAGGAACGTGGCTCTTAATGGGATGGTAACCTTTTGAAGAGCCTCCAAAGTGAATCTGAGAATACCCGTGATGTCTCGTAAATTAGCGATCGGCAGTGATATGTTGTGTCCTTCAAACTTGTAATAGTCGCCGCTAAAACCTAGAATTTAAAGGCAGCATCTTACTACAATCTCACATGCACAATTATACAGTATAGGATATGGACGAATGTTGAATCATTTTGGTACTACCTAACAGGTATGAATAGATTATATACAATATTGCACCTCTTCAAAGTTTGAAGTGGAATCAGACGTTGTCCTCAAAACAAGATATTAAGTAGGTTTTCCCAAAATCCAAGTTATTATTATCGAGAGTACGTTAAAAATTCCTGGAAGGGATTCATTTTTTACGAACTCGATCCATTAACTAAAAGTATTAGAAGGTCTCAGCTGGTTGCCGTTCATTCCTCATTGCGGGTTAGCACTTCTCTCAAGAAACGGCGCTCAAAGTTCGAAAGTTGTACCTAAATTTAAAAACGTCAAGGATTTTCGAAATTTACGAGTATTAGTTAATCCACCTAAGGAATTGAAAAACTTTGGTTGGTGCTGGAATCATCAAAATAGAACAATAAGTAATTGCCGGCGAAAATGGAGAAAACACCAACTGAATAAACGGATTTTTTTCTCCTCTCGAACATACGAACCGGTACAAAATATTCTACTCTCACCCTTTATCGATGTCGGCTGCTCGAAGTACTGTAGTGGTACGTCGTTAAGTACCAAACGCTGAGTGTACGGCGAACCCTCAGAAAGGAATCCACTGGGTGGGTTGAAAAAATCTTCAAATAAATATGGCATAGAAGCCGCTAAAAAATATTTTAAAAGTCCAGCCATGCTACATGATTTCTTAATGAAAAAAAATCCATAAGTTTAATGATCAATTTCTATGAAAACACGTTGAATTTTTCGTTCCTGTTTATGAAGGAATTTAAATACCTCACTCAATATTCATCTCAATGTTTGAGTTACTCACATCCGTTATTCATAAACTTGAATATCAACATTCCTGCGTCTGTAGGTTGAGAGCAATAATCTCTGGCCCATGGTTCTAAAAAAAAAAAATCTGCACATTTTGAGATCAGTATAATAGAAAACGAAGCTGTAAGTAGATTGACATTGATATTGGGGCATCCACTCGTAAAGGAATGCAATGTTTTTGACAGATTGGTAATTTTGGTTTATTATACATTATCGTTTATACATTATTGTAAGTAGAATCCAAAAAATCGAATAAAAACGCTGCAAATTATTACACAATGGTTTATTATTTTTTATTTTTCTGTATAGATCACTCGTCTGCAAAGCCACCAACCATCCAACATGAAGAAAAACATCGATAATCGATTAATTTGATCGGTTTAATTTGAACGGAGATTAGGCCTCTTTTGCGATTCACGCTCGTGCTTCTGATTTATCGTACGTCCAAACTTTAAATTCTCGTAGTGGGCGAACGGTTTGTCCTACTGAGCTCCGGATGATCTCAAAAAATTCTAAAAATTCTATAGAATCTTAAATTGAAGGAAAAACAATACCTTTATATCAAAATTTTTTGAGTTAGGGCGTTTTCAAAATTTCAAAATTGATTTTGGAACCCTTAGAAGTGACCTACCTCAACCAAAATCTTCGGGGCACAACTAGACCCCAGAAGGAGCCTACATACGAAATTTCATCAAAATCGGTCAATGCTAAGTGGCGAAAGTGCCGCGTACGGCGGACGGAAATGCCAAATTTTTATTCGATTTTTGGATTCTACGTACCTTGAAACGTAAACCATCAAATTTTGAGGGGGGTGTTAAAATTTTTTTTTCTTGGTCGATTTGGCCAGAATGACGACCAAAATTTGGCCGTACGTCCACCTCTGCCGTACGCCGTACGCGGCACTTTCCCCACTTAGCATCGACCGATTTTGATGAAATTTGGTACGTACCATCTGGGGTCTAGTTGTGCCCCGAAGATTTTGGTTGATGTAGGTCACTTCTAAGGGCCGAAAAATGAATTTTGAAAAAACCCTAACTCAAAAAATGTTGATATAAAGGTATTGTTTTTCCATCAATGTTTTTCTCCATGTTGGCTCCATGTTCTCCATGTTGGCTCCATGGTGGCTTTGCAGACGAGTGATCTATATAGAAAAATAATAAACCATTGTGTAGTAATTTGCTGAGTTTTTTTCTAACGACTGTGATCCTTAAAAATATCATTACGTACCTACCGAATTCACACGTTTGTTTTCTTACTTTGGTTTTGTGAGATGAATTTCCCGCCCCTAAATTTATATTCCATCTGGATAAAGTTGAAAAGGATATAAACGGTTGCACTGAAACAAAATAGTGATGTGCAACTTAGAAGGGTTAACTGAAATTATCTTTTAACCACTGACACTCAATACTCCGTAACTATAAATACATAAATACCTTCGTAAACCACCACCCAACAACTTGATATGTTAAAACATGTTTTTTAGAAGATGTTTTTGCACTTATTATCGTAAACATTTCAGAATATTTTGATAAACTTGACTTTTTTTCATGTTGGCCTAAACTAAAAATGTTCATATTCTGCAGAAACATTGCTGGAGGCCTATCCCAACAGATGAAAGGAGCACAAGGAGGTTTCCGTCGAAGAATGGTCTTGAGGCAGTATCTTTTCAAATTACAATGTATTAACCATCCGGCGTATCATAATAACCAACAAATCAAAATACGAATATCTAACGTATCAAAATGCTGATGGCTTCAGAGAGGAAAAGAATTTTTGATAGAAGGGATGAAGGAGACAGGGCCTGCATAGCCAAAGAAGAAAGGGAGCGCTCAATGGCAAATTGGCAAGATATATGGAAGGTGGACTGCACGGCTGGTGCAGAACATTCAGACGTGGATGGAAAGGAAACGTGGAGAAGTGAACTTCTTTCTTACGAAGTTCTTCACAGGACATGGACTGTTTATGCCTATCTGCATAAAATGGGAAAGGTATCTGCCCCAACATGTTTACACTGCCAGAACAAAGAAGATGACGTTCGGCTCCACACCTTTTTCAAATGCACCAAATGGGCGCCTGAAAGAAGTCAGCTGATGGCAGAGCAGGAGTTAGCTCCCCAGAGTTCAGCACCAGAGGCTGTTGTCAGCAGGATGTCGGAAGGTCAAAGGAGCTGGACTTCTATGGCAAAGTACACAGACAGCATCCTGACAACCTGACAAGGAAGATACTCTTAGAACGAGAAAGATAGAGGAGGGAGCCTCTGGTCCGCCCCTTCACCTAGACCCAAACACCCTGGGATTCAGCCCGAAGTAATGTGTTAAAAGGTTCCGGGCTGAGTTCCAACGTGGGAGAAAAGGAGGTGTTTTGTATTGGGTTTGATTTGCACATAACTCAAAGACGCGGACCCTTCCAGGTATCTTACGAGATCCAAATCCACCTATGGATCTTAGAGATTTTCTCACCTGCCTGCCTGGAAGAAAGTATCAAAATATCAACATGCCTATCTAAAATACTCTAGGTACCTAGTCTATTTTTAATAGGATCATCGGTGGCCACTGCGCATGCGCAAATGTTAACCCCAGAAAGGGAATTTTTCAAAAATATTTTTCAAAAATAAGGATGGAGGTTTATGACAAATATTAGCCTTTGCCCTTTCTCTCTGGAATCTTGGGGAAAGTTTCGGGAATTCCTGTCAGTGTTATTTCGTGCGCGCCTGTCGCCACCATGAGGAAACTAGTAAGTTTGATTTGACATTTTGGCAATAATTTGACAACATTCCAAAAAAGTAAGTAAAGTAAACAACCTTTGTAGGTTGGATTTTCGTCCGACAGCCATTCCGGCGTCATCAGCTGTCTTCCAAAGGGAAGATCAGAATTTGCTCTGATGATTTTGCCCTGTGTTTAGGACGAGGGGGGCGATGAGAGCTCAGGACGCACAAAAACGCAAATTCCACTACCAAAGAACGCTCGCCCCAGCCACCGCGTACACCGGATCCCCTTTTTCCTTCGACAAAAGTAATGTCTACTGATTCTTGGATTTCGTGAAATAAGTGTTCTAGTTCCCTAAAAAGTCCAGATAAGTTGCATTTTCGTTCGGTTTTTTTTTCTAGAGCAAGAAAAATAACTGAGGAACCTAGTTCCCTTTGCCCTGGTGGGGTCTAAAAATGCGAAGATTCATCATGAACAAAAACATTTAGCAAAATGTTGTTAGTTTCATTTTTGCGTTCATTTGTACTTTGTCAAACCTGTACTTTTGTCAATATTTTTTTCAAGTAGTTCTAACCAACCTGGTCACCCTTTCATTCCCTACGAAAATGTTTCACCTAGTTTTTTCTTCGAATGCTTTGGCGAAATCCCTCATCAACTGCCAACATGAAACTGTGACTATTTGAGGTTGCGCAGTTTCTGTAGATTAATCATTCTCAAAATTATAGAAGTAAGTTAAGTTTTTCTTAAAATTCGAATATGGTCAACAATATCTGATAACCTGTTTTTGGATGATTTAATTGGTCAAATTAGGCTTTTCTTGATAGGAATCTTATCTATTTACGATATGACTGTAATACGAGGATGGATCAAATATAAACGGGGCTTTATTTTTTTTTAAATTTTATTTGTTAGAAAATAAAAAGCGGGTATATGTCACTTTTCTACATAGTCTCCTGCTTTTGTGACACATTTTTCCCAACGATGAAGGTTGCGTCTGAAGCCAATTGCGCACGAACCCCTCGACCCCCTCATCATCCTCGAATCGCTGTCCGCCTAGGGCTTCTTTAAGTGGCCCAAACAAGTGAAAATCACAGGGCGATAGGTCAGGGCTGTAGGGAGGATGATCAAGTGGAGTCCAATGCATTTCTTCCAATTTTTGAACAGTTAGAGCTGCAGTATGGGGCCTTGCATTGTCGTGGAGGAGGATGACGTCACGAATTGGTTGATTCCGTCTTTTGCTGCGATATGCAGCCCTCACCTGAGTCAGCAGCTCACAATAGTAGGCAGCATTGATTGTTCTTCGCTCATGCAAAAAATCAATGAGCAAAACGCCTCGATAGTCGAAAAAAACAGTTGCAAGGACCTTGCCAGCAGACAGTCGAGTTTTTGCTTTCACTGGGGCTGTCTCCCCCTTCCTCCGCCACTCCGTACTGGCTTGCTTCGATTCGGGTGTGTAATGATGGACCCATGTTTCGTCGCAGGTGACGATGCTAGCCAAAAATGCTTCCCCTTCTTCCTCAAACCTTGCAAAAAGCATCTGACAGACCTCCAAACGTCTCAACTTCTGATCTGCAGTCAAAAGGCGAGGGACCCATCTGGCACACACTTTACGGAATCCTAGGTGCTCCTACCTGCTCAGCGATTTCGGAGACAGTCACACGTCGATCATCTTCAAGAATGTCACGAACCGCTTGAATGTTCTCATCCGTAATGCTGCTCCGGGGACGACGATCGTGTTCCTCATTCTCTACTCGTTCTCTTCCCTCCTGAAACTCTTTGTGCCAGGCAAACACACGGGTCCTAGAGAGGGTTTGGTCCCCGAACTGGGCAGTCAACCTTTGAAAAATTTCCGAAGGTTTGACTCTTTCACGGGTAAGAAATTTTATGATAATTCGTTGCTCAATGGAAACGGACACCTTTTGTTCAGACATCGCGATAACTACTCATGAAAGGTTGTAAAGGGGGAGACGCCCCCCTCATCCACCTTCTAATGAACCTGTTCAAACAATCTCGAAGTGTGCTTCTGTCAACCGTCAGCGCTCAGAGGTCAGAGTCCCGTTTATATTTGATCCACCCTCGTATGTATCAAACTCTCAAAAAAATCGAATTACAAAAAATTGATTTTGAGGTACCTACCAAAAATTATACTTTCAGGGCAAAGGGATCTGAAGTTCTCCAATTCCATAAAATTACAGGTATATTCCGTCTATTTAGAGCCTATAAAGGGATTACCACGAAAAAAAAAATGTTTGGAACAAAAATATCATTTTTTGTCCAATCTTGATGAAATAGTACACATTGATACCTTAAAGCACAAAAGCGCTATGTCCATCCATCTTCCAAATTTTTTATTTTTTTTTTAATTTCAGAAAAACTCAAATTCAAAAAACTATTATTGACCTTCTTGACGATTATAGCTTGCAAATTTATTGAAGAGTTTAGTGTAGTAAGCCATTATTTTAGGAATTGTGCACCGTTGAAAACTTCTTTTGCGTTTTTCTGAAAACTCAGTTTTTGGACATAGCTCCTTTGTGCTTTAAGGTATCGACATAAAGTTCCGTACGAAGTTGACGGTATTTCTAGATCTGTTTGGAAGGGGTGACTGAATACAACGTGGCACTTGAAATGTAATTACTAAACATTTTATTTAATCATTGAAGATGATTTTGGATTTCCCACTGTAGAAATGTGCGAGTTAGACTTGGGCAGTTTTTGCGCCTTAAAACTTCTAGAAGGGCCGATGAGTGGACACATTTCCTATAAGTGTGCTTCTTTTTCTTGCCATCTATGTATTCCATAACTTGTGTCTAGGTGAGTGTACCGCTGAAGTTATTTGTGGTTAACTTTACCTATCTCAAAGTATTATAAAATAAAAAGGTTCCCCAATCGAAAAACAATTCTCACAAGGATCTTCTTCAATATTAATTCAAATTTGATAGTTACTGAGAAAATAAACTCTGTTGACTCACGTGCGAAGAGAGTGAATAGTATCCATTCCTTTGTTTACCCATACGGCTCCACCCTCTCGGTTGACCTGTGGAGACGCTATCCATTTCAGGGCTCTGACACCATAGAAATCCGAGGGGTCTCTTATTTTCAAAAATATCAAGGCACACAGTACTGCAGCTCCCAATCCCAAAATGAGGAACAGCAGCTCTATTGTGTATCTTTTGAGGAAATCCAGTCGCTTCAGTTTCTACAAAATAATAGTAATTTACAACCCAACGGAAAATTTACTTAAATGCAATGCTGCATTGAAAGGGCACGTAAATCTCTCGTGTTATTGGTCGAAAATTTACATTTCCCTTTCACCTGTCGAGTCCTGAATTTTGATGAATGAATTTGATGTGTCCTGAAGTAATCTTATCGAAAATTGCATGAATCTTGCAACAAGATGGAGGAGAAACCTCCAAGCCCTTAGCTTCCCCAAGAGAGTGAAAAATAAGGCGTAAAAAAAAGGCTTTAGTTTGAATACGATCCATGGAATGGTAAGGATTTTGTCACGGGTTTCCACTGTCGAGGGACGTACGTCAGCTGAACTGTTCAATGTACTTCACCCTTTCGCAGACGGGTGATCTTTAAAGGAAAATACTAAACCGTTTTGTAATAATGTGAAGCGTTTTTAATAGAAGAAACTATCGGTATAATGCCCCGGAGAACTAGCCTCCATTAAGTGATTTCAGTCGGACGCCGGTCGTTTTTAGTATTTCGCCAAATCGAAGGGGCATAAAGTTAAAAAATTGTACTTAAATTTAAAATTTTAAAGGATTTTAGAAATTTATTAGTGCACGGTCCTAGGGAATTGAAAAACTGAAATATTGCCGCCGGAATCATCAAAATCGAACTATAATTGCCAAAGAAAAATGGGAAAACTACTGAATAAACGGTTTTTCCCATATTTCTCTGGCAATTATCGTTCGATTTTGATGATTCTAGCGGCAATATTTCAGTTTTTCAATTTCCTAGAGGCGAGCACTAATGAATTTATAAATTCCTTGAAAATTTCAAGTTTAGCTACATTTTATGGGAAAAACATAACTGAATCAACGGGTTTTCCCATTTTGGTTAATTATTTACAATAATGAACCTTTGGAATCGACCAAGAAAAATTAATTTTTAACACCCCCTCAAAATTTGATGGTTCACGTTTCAAGGTACGTAGAATCCAAAAATCGAATAAAAATTTGGCCGTTCGTCCGCCGTACGCCGATTTTGATGAAATTTGGTATGTAAGCTCCATTTGGGGTCTAATTGTGCCCCGAAGCTTTTGGTTGATGTAGGTCACTTCTAAGGGTTCAAAAATGAATTTTGAAATTTTGAAAACGCCCTAACTCAAAAAATGTGGGTATAAAGGTTCTGTTTTTTCTTCAATTTTAGATTCTATAGAATTTTTAGAATTTTTTGAGACCACCGGGAGCTGTGTTGGACAAACCGTTCGCTCACTACGAGAATTTAAGGTTTGGACGGACGATAAATTAGAAACACGAGTGTGAATCGCAAAAGAGGCCTAATCTCCGTTCAAATTAAAGCTGACCGAAATGCGATCGATGTTTTTCTTCATGTTGGATGGTTGGTGGCTTTGTAGACGAGTGATCTATATAGAAAAATAATAAACCATTGTGTAATAATTTGCAGCGTTTTCTCAGGCAATTATTGTTCGATTTTGTTGATTCCAGCGGCAATATTTCAGTATTTCAATTCCCTAGAGCCGTACACTAAGGTATTTCTAAAATCTCCTAAAATTTTAAATTTAGGTAAAACTTTTCAAGTTTTTCCGCCTTCGATTTCGTGAAATACTAACCCGGAACGAGGAACGAACGGCAACCGACTGAGACCCCCTTAACCCTGGAATGGAATCGTCACCCGATGTGATATCCAGCAAAGGTGAAACAATCTACGTTAATGGGGCTTTCAAGTTCGCCGATGATTCTACACTCAATTGTTTACCATAAACACAACTCTCAATGGTCACTATGTCCCCCTAATTTTATTTCTTCATCCCGACAAAAAAATTTCTTCGTACCAAAAAGCTTACCAGCTGGTTCAAGATCTCTGCCGCGTCTCTTCCGCGTGGAGACTGCAGAGAGTGAGTTAATAAAGTGAGCGGTTTTGGGAGCCTGGAGTGAATCACCGGAGAGATGGAGTGAATTCACCGGCTCCCTGCCACTTCTTGAGAAGTTGGGAAACGTTAGTTTCAACACCACCAGTTACTTACCATAACTTACCTCCAGTTTGGATGCTAGCTGTGGTTTAGAACTTCCCCCAGTAGCCATGGTAATATAATACTTATATGATACATAGTGATGTGGGTGAAGATGTTTGACATCTTCAGTCAATAGGACCAATTCTTGACTGGTAACCTGTGAATTCAATTTATAAGTATTTAATTATCATTCTAAACTATACTATCAGATATAAAGGAATTTTCATAAAAAACATAGTTTGGCTCATAATTAAAAAGGTACTGCATTTATTCTAGAAATGTATTCAGTAACCTACCGTAGTCATTTTCTAACCTTATCTACAATGAAATGGAGAATGTACCTAATTTAAAAACAATTTATTTCGAAAGAGGATACACTGATATGGAAGAAAACCATAGTGTGCTGCTCGAAAAAGCATCCAAATAATTTAGAGAATTTGAGGAAGATGGAAATTTTAAATGTAGCAGCAATATGTGTATAGGGGCAGCCATGTTGCGATGTATCCGGCTTACTTACTAATCTGACTTCATAGGGTGATCTGAGCCCTTACGACAATAGTGCTTCCTCTGGAAGCATAAATGTGCACAGGAGTGCGCGATTGGGGAGAGAATAATGCAGATGTGAAAGTGACCAAAAGAAGCAATTTTTCTCACTCTTTTTTACAATACGATTCTACCTATTAGTTTATCAAGCATTATAAGTCTTCATCTTCTCTTATTTACTTTCAACATTAGTTAGTTTTGTTATTTGAATCACATTATTTGAGTTACGTGTGGTCACGAAGGGGCCTACAACTCTACCTGTTGACGTTCTTTGATATTATTTGCTGAGATAGGTACCTACTTCTTTAACGCTTCGCCAGAGCACAGCAGTGTGAATGAGGAATTTCACCAAATTCTGTTTGCATTTTTCCTGAATAGTTAATGGTGTGGGATAGATGAAAATCGGGTTGATTTCGGATAATGAGTCTCCTGTTACTTTTGGGAGACAATCAAAATTTATGATTTCTAAAAATAACCGAGAAAACAGACCTCTTCAACGTGAAGCGGAAACGCTCGCTGATTGGCTGTTCGGATCGCTATCTCCTCCCATTGTTGCCTGATGGTACGACGCTATCGTGTTATCTAAGAGGAAAGTTATCAAACAAAAACAGGGGAAACCTAATTTCCCCCTTCTTGCTATTTCTATTCGGTTTCTTCAGTTTTTCGATTTCGATCTTTTCCGGTTTTGTGTAATGTTGCATTTGAGGACTATAGATTTCATGATCTCAGCGCTCCAAGCGCCATAATGAACTATTCCAGGTTGATGTCATCCTCCCAGTTTTTTTAAACGTTCATATTTTCTGCACTGTTTTGTTTACTCGTAAATTAGGAAGTACGGGCTGAAAGTTTGCCGTAGGAGGTTTTTCGAGGAGCTGAATCCGATTTTGGGGTCAAAAATAGGAAATTCCGACATAGTGAAATTCCACGTTATTGCTTCAGTATTTTCCTGGGGTGGTGCATGGCTGGTAAGTAGTAGGAGGAACTTACCAATAAACACTCTTCTTTAGATCACTTGTATACTCATTTGGAAATTCGTTTTTGATATTATGTGAATATAGTAAGTTTATCAAGGTACCTTTACCGATAAATTACTGTAGTTTTCTAGAACCCAGTAGACTAAAGAAAGATACAGTGTTTCTACCTTAAAGGGGATTCAGGTTTACTCAAGATGTTACATCACCATCAAGTTGACGTGAAACCGCGTTAAGAATCTATTCAACCAAATACAATGATACACCGACATGGTGAAACAATTCCGAAATGGTGAAATTCCTCATTCGGGCAGTTTTCACGTCGTTTTGCGGGAGGAAACCCGGGGTATGACGTCCTCAACTTCCCTCAATTTTCGCGGTGATTTTTAACACCGCTTCACTTGTTTGGGCATTTTCTTTCACGGTAATTTTTTTTTTTTTAGAATTCCTGGTGGAACGTTATTCTAGGGCCATATTATAGGATTTGACTTGAAATTCCAGAATCTAAAATTGAGGCAAATTCCCCATTATGATCAACTGAACTACCATCATCATTCATGATTATGTTCGGACCTCAAAATTCAACATGTGTTAGGCAAAGTTTATCGTTCTAAAATTATGTTTCGCACGGTAAACTTTATTATAATATTACCAATATATTAGGTACATGATTGTTCTACGATTTCGAATGAACCTCTATTAAAGTTCCACTGCAGTGCTCTGTCACCTTAAGTATCTATTTCAACGTAATTTGGTCAAACATAATTCTGAGTGCATGAATATATTCAGCATCGTAATGCTACCATATATTTGCATGTAAATAGCCACTACTGCTTTTGTACAAAAATCCATACCTCGAGTAAGTAAAACATGATTGCAGAACGAATTAGGATGTAAATCGGGTTCACAATTAACGAATCCACAGCTAGAGTTATGAGTACCAAAGCACCAGTGGTGAAGGCTTTCTGTGCGTACTCGGTACCCCACATCGAATAGAGGATCGAGCCGAACAGTGACAGCATCACGAATCCAGCCACACATCTGTGAATTCAAAATGAAAAGATTAAGACGTGCGTTTCATGGTGCCCACGGAGGTGCTGTTGGTATGACAGTGAGCTCCGTATTTACACACAATTGGTGGTACCTCGCATGGAACGTGAACTTTTGATTCATGAGTGATTGTGAATGAAATCTGCGATTACTCTTACACAAAAGTATCTGTAATTAATTGTAACTACTGCAGTTACTTAACCAAGTTCATCTATGAAGGAAGTATCGTGTAACAAGAATTGAGAAAATCATGCGAAAAGTGAATAATTATTTACATCATTCGAAAAGTGTAAGGAAACGTTGGTGCCTCATACCTGGTGAGATGATTTATTTTGCGCATCTTGAAATTCAAAACTTCGGTTTTAGCATCAACCAAATAAAATTGGCTAGGGCTGAAGAAAATATTTTGTAGCGTTGAACCTACAACAAAGTCATTCCGAAATCATAGCATAGTTTGTAGATGTTTTTTAATAAAGAACGCTGCAAATTATTACACAAAGGTTTATTGCTTCCGAGTCTACCAAGAATTTATTTTTTTCTGTTTTTATTTCAGTAAATTGGCTATAACTCACTGAATGTTCATGAAAATTTAAATCTAATCACAGCGTTGGAAAGAGCGTAAAATGTCCTATCTCCTTGATTAAAAAAAACATTTTTTTAAATTGGGAAAACGGGTGAATATTCGACCAGAAACGAAAAATTGGTAAAATCTTGGAAAGTTAAACTTTTTTTCAAAATCTCATAGGTTCTGTAATCCAGCGCTTGAATTTCTACCTGTAGGCCTAAAAGATGCTCAAAAATCTGAGCTTTCCAACAATATAGTCATTTATATTTTGAAAGTGGGGCTTATCACAGACATTTGTGTTTGAAAGTAGAAAAACTTGAATTTTTCCAGCTAAAACTTGAACGGATTAGGCCTCTTTTGACACTCACACTAGTGTTTCTGATCCAACCTTTAGTTCTCGGAGGGAGCGAACGGTTCGTCCTACAAATTTACACGTAATTTAATTTTTTTTTCTTGGTCGATTCCAAAGAATCGATTTTTATTATTGAAAATCATAAACCAAAATTATTGTTTTTTATTTTTCACTTTATTTATTCACTGCTATTTTATAATTTTAAGTTTATCATTTAATTATTATTCTTATTATTATTTTTTTATCAACTCTTTTTGTTTTTATGTTTTTTTAGTTAAAAATACAATTAGAAATATACTTATTTTTTGATTTATAGGTGTTTTTTTACCCAAAAGAATGTTTTTTGTTAACTTGTATTGTATCTTAGACTTAAGCCTCAGATGGTTCAGCTCAGAATCTCGTATTTGCGGGTGGCTACCTAATGATCCAATCACGCGAAACTCGCGGAGATCGATGAACTTCCCAACTACGCAATGTGAGAAAATTCCGTTGAGGTCGAATGGATGCTGTGAAATTAGGCTTTTAAAAGGGGTTTTATGTCTGCACAAGGGCAGAGGTTTCAATTTGAAATAATGGAATTGATCCTGCAACTATTCCTATTTCGCATAATTCCTTGAAGTTCAATTTAAAATCGAATTCAATTGAAATTTGTCGTAAATTTGCCAGTTACAAGGAATTTGCGAAATATGTGACAGACACACAAACAGACAAACACAAAATTGCCTAAGGTCTTAAAAGAAAGTAGTAATTTAATTTTCATTCGATCTAAGCCGACTCTTGGAAATTGATTTGGATTGGTTCTTAATGATCTAAGCGTTGGAAACCTTTAATTTTATTTTGCGACCAGAGTAATACCTACCATCTTGCGAAAACAGTTCTTACGGAAATCGGTTTACCTGGCTTAGTGGACTTGGTAGGGGTGAAAAATTTGGAGAATGAGGATTTAGGATACTTACAGGAGCAATATTTGCCTCTCAAAGATTTTATCCACCCCTCGTCTCCCCGAGTGTCTTCTGCACCTATCATCATCGACTGACGTCCTTTCGGTAAATTACTCTTTCTCGACACGTGACTTTTTCTTGACACGTGACTTTTTCTTGATAGGCGGCTTTTTCTTGATCGCATGCTGACGTGTGTGATACGACGATCTACCATTATGTCCTTTTGCGGCAATGCACTGTTGGTAGTTATCTTCTGTATCACACTCGACATATGCCCCATCCTGCAAAAGGTGTGTAGAGCGTACATCTTGGCCCGTCTTTTCACATATATCGTTAACAATAAATTGAACTGTTTCAGCAATTATGAGATTGAGGGCTCGAGGCCCTGATTTATAGATTCAGGCCTGTGCCTAAGGTTCCAGTTCTTGCTAGATATCGAGCAACATGTGGTGCTCAAGAGCTGAACACATATCTGGATGGACAATCGATTCTCCATGCTCAGCAATTTGGTTTCAGTAAGCGAAGAATAATCATCTCAGCTGCCTTGTCGGTAATCTCAAATGCCCTTGCAGCCTTGGAAAGGATGGAGCTTACCTGCCGCCATTTGCACTTAAGAGGAGGCCGATCAGAGCACACTGATCTGTAGCATCCTCCACACAGCAACTCGCCAACAGCTCAAACACCAACTGGTGGAGGAGACCTCCAAACTGGCCACCATCTCGAGCCAGCTATAATTTGTCCTTGTTTCAGCTCCATTGATGCAACACGCCCACACTAATGCACAGAAGCTCTGTGCGTGTTTGGCCGTGAGTAGTCGCTACAACCCCCAACTCAAAAAATGTGCCCTGAAACGTGCTCTCTAGTGTACCATACGCAGCCGTACACTGACGACATTTTAACCCCCTTATTGCCTACCAGTTCACAGAAAAGACTCAGTGCGTTGTAGGTATGTTGTGCTGTCCAACCGTAAAGGTAGAAGATAGAGAGGAAACGGCCTATACCTGCCTACGTTATGGTCTGGGTGAAAGTTCTGGACCAAAAAATACCCCCTCTACCCAGA
The DNA here is from genome assembly GCA_009739505.2 of Apolygus lucorum. Lineage (NCBI taxonomy): Eukaryota > Metazoa > Arthropoda > Insecta > Hemiptera > Miridae > Apolygus > Apolygus lucorum. The sequence goes on from CM019180.2 coordinate 56,783,702, forward strand.
AAAAACCCCTCTACTTCAGTTCTGAAAGATAGGAGGAATGTTTTTGAAATACAAAACAAACGGGGGCCTCCAATAAAAAAAACTCACCTAAATAAACGTGAAAGAGCATTAAAAAATCTATACAGTCATGCGCATATCATGGAGCTACGTTGGAATATGGCATCGCAGGGGCTGGAAGTAAAATCGGATTTTGTGGAGCACAATAATTTGCCTTGTTGGAATTCAATATTTCATTTTCAAATAAAGCATAACGTCATGTATCAAAAGAAGCTTCCAATTATTCCTTTAACGTGTGCTTTGTGGTATTTGAGGACATTCATGTTTAGAGTAGAACAACCTGGTCAAAAATTAATAAACTATATTTTTTCCAATGCCATCAGTTCTGTGGCAGCCTTAATTTCCACACGTTCTCTTGGTATCCAGTTTTTTTTTGACATTTTATGTCTTTACTATGGCACATAAATGAAAAATCGTCACGCGGGCATTGTAACGCGGGGAGAGTCACGAGGGGAGCGTCACGCGGAAATTTTCTGATGATTTTCACTTACAACCAATCGTTCCTAGGGAAAACAAACTTCCTCATTTTCCACCCCACAAAAATCGTTCACCACTCATTGGAAAGCTCTCAATTTATTAAACATAAGACATAAAATGTCTCTCGTGGTTGCGTACTTGTACGAAAGCTGTATCCACCGTTTGTGTTTTCAATAACATAATAGTGCATTTGCAAAGTGACTAATTAAAGTTTTTTTAATTTTTTTCCAGCAGGTAGGTGAGAAAATCTTTAAGATCCACAGGTGGAGTTGGATCTCGTAAGATACCTTGAAGGATCCGCGACTTCAAGGTTATGTGGGATTCAAACCCACTAAAAAAACACCTCCTTTTCTCCCATGTTGGATGATCAGCCTGGAACAGTTTAACACATTACTTCAGGCTGAGTCCTGGGGCACTTCATCAGTTCTGGATGGCGGGACGGACCAGGTGTTCCCTTCTATGTCTCTCTCGTTCTAACAATGTCTTCCTTGTCAGGATACTCTCTGCGTACGCTGCCACAAGACTCCACCAGCTCCTCTCACCTTCCAGCATCTTGCTGACGACAGCTTCTGGTGTTGGAATTTGGGGAGTTAATCCCAGCTCTGCCAGCAGCTGGCTTCTTTCAGCCGCCCATTTGGTGCATTTGAAAAAGGTCTGCAGCGCATCATCATCTTCTCTCTTCTGACAGTGCGGACATGTTGGGACAGTTACCTTTCCCATTTTATGTAGATAGGCATAAAACAGTCTTTGTCCTGTGAAGAATTGTGTGAGGAAAAAGTTCAATTCTCCATGCTTCCTGTCCGTCCATTTCTGGATGTTGGGCACTAGCCGTGCGGTCCACCGTCCTGTATATTCTCTTGTCCATATCTCTTGCCAGCTTACCATCGTGCAATCTCTTTCTTCCTTGGCTTTGCGGGACCTGTCTCTTTCATCCCTTCTGTCGAAAATTCGTTTTCTCTCTGAAGCCATCAGCTGGATCGGTATGACACTGGTAAGCACAAAGATAGCGGGTTCTGACACTGTTCGGTAAGCACAGGCGATTCGTAGAGCTCCTCTTCGCTGCACAGCTATCAGTCTCTGTCGGAGATACGCCACACTCAGTGCATCCGCCCACACCTCCGCTCCATACAAGAGAATTGACTCCACCACTGTCATCATCAAGCGTCTCTAGCATGGTCTAGGGCCATTTATGTTTCTCATAAGGTGACAAAGAGCTGCCGATTTTTGTGCAGCCCTGTCTGCAGTTCTTCTTAAATGTTCACCAAATGTGATTTTTGTGTCCAACATGACTCCTAGATTCCAAACATCCAAACAGTTTGAGATGGACAGAACAGTCAACAGTCAATAAGTTACATGTACGCCAGAAAATCATCATAAAAATTATTTTGCCATTAACTTTGTAATTTTGTTTTAATTGTATTTACTATTAGACAACTATATGTGAACATCCTTCTAATGCAAATCTTTAGGACACCTAATGTAGTCGAATATTCTCAATAAGGTTCGAAATATAACACCAGATATGCCGCTGCAGGGTATGTAATAGGCCCTAGACCTAGACTGACTGACAACACACAGCCCTATCTTCATTCTATACATGCTACATAGAGAAATTGTTTGTAGAATGAAAACTCCCCAGAAGTTCACTAGACCAAAGTACAAAAAGGTACTGTTAAGTTGGCTAGTTACAGAAGCCGGCTTTAGATGTTAGAGGCTAATAAACAGCGTTCACGTATAGAATAAGAGATTATTGAATAGCGTCCATTCTTCAGTCCAATCAATTCAATTGAAGTAATGGTAAAAAAATATTTTATCATATAGGTGTGTATTTATCAGTTTATGTGTAATAGTATATTTATTTATCAATTTATTTACCAAGAGGGAGCAATTTCGTTAAGACTACCTTACAACACGGGCCAGGCCTAACGTAGGGTAGGAAATCTGAGCATCCCTTTATGCGTTTTTAGGACGTCCCACAGTAAGACTTGGGCGTCCTTATGCAATCGATCTGGGGTTAAGTTGAACAACACTCAACAGAAAAAAAACCACACAGTAATCCGTTTTAGACCATTCTGAATCCAAATCCGCGAAAAAAAACCATAGGTGTATGTCTGTGTGTGCGTATGTGTGTGTGTGTGTGTGTGACAAAATCTTGTGTCGTCTGCACAGGCCTTAGTTCTCAACCGATTTTCGTGGTTCTTTTTTTGTTCGACGCGGAAAACTATCTAGTTGTGCACTACGGCGCCGGGAATTTGCTTTTTAAGGGGAGAAAATGGGGGATAATGCTTAAAAAACGTGCGTTTGCGGGCATAATCTTGTAAACTCTGCCCAGGCCTCAATTTCCAACCGATTTGATTGTTTCTTTTTTGTTTGACTCAAATAACTTTCGAGTTGTACACGGTTTGACCAGAGTACCAAAATTCGCAAGGGGAGGGGATGAGTTGGGGGTAATATTCACAAAATATCCGATTTTTCAATATTTCGGTTCCTTTACTGCTTACTAATTGTACCCAAGCTTTGAAATTGAAGAAAAATTCTCATTATAATTGATGATTATGATTTCCATGAATTATTCTCTGTACCTACCACCATGGAACTAATAGTGGTGCCACCGTGGTGCCAGGACACCATAAACCGCACATTTCTTGGTTTTTTTTTGTGTTTCACCTTGAATGCGGATGTGAACCTCGACGGACTGCCTACTAAAACTAATAGATGAAAGTTCAATGTTACGACGTATTTCCGCTTTGGTGCAAGACTGGCAACATTGGCGTTGGTGGAGAGGGGGGGGGGGGTGTGTGAACTCGAATTCGCATGTTGGGTATCGTAGATCATGGATTTTAAATTGCTCTTCAGATTCAAGGCTCCCATACCGCTAGAAATGTTATGGTGGATAATGGCGATGGGGGGGGGGGGGGTCACTATTTCCTGCTTAAAGTAATAAATAAATTACATCCAGTGAAACGGTTTTATCGCTTACCAACTGGTTAAACTGATCTAATGCATAAACAATGTGGGCGTCGGTGGTCTAGTGGACAGTGTACCCGACTGCGGTGATAGGATAAGAACCGTCTAGCCGGGATGCGAGTTCGAGTCTGGTCGCCAGCAGAAAGTTTTCTGTCTATTAGACGATCGGCAATCTCTCGTTCCAACCCAGGGCGGTGATGTTTGGGAAGCCATGAGCGAAATCATCAGAACAAATTCTGATCTCCCCTTAGGGAGACAGCTGATGACGTCCGCGACGCCAAGAATGGCAGTCGGACGAAAATTCAACCTGAAATGGTTGCTTAGTTTACTTTTTTTTACAATGGGACGTCCCCAGGAATACATGCATTACTAAACAATATGTTTCTTATTGTAAAAATTGTACGAAATGGAACCAATAAATAAATATCTATCTACATGATCTAGTAACACAGAAGCTTACTAGAGAAGTACACGTACCCACTCTTGTCAGTACTAAAATCTCCCCAAAAAAATGGAATCAAAAAATAAATAAATACCTGTATATTGATTCAAGAGGAATCACCGACAGTGTCGAAAGAATGCTGACGATCAAAGCCAGTACAAGTGTATCGAGTCTCAAGTCAACCAGTTCTCTGCTTTCCACGGGGTCAAGATCTGTGAGGGCATATAAGCCCTTATACATTATAGCCCTTATACACATTAAATATGTACAATGTCAGTAATATTTGAACAAAAATTCAAGAACAATTGTAGGTGCTATGAGTATTTATATTTAATTTTCTTCTGGCAGTTATTAATGCATAGAAAAAGTTTGCCAGACATGCGTGGCACTTAGCGCCCTTGTACCCATAACCCCATTGTATGGATGATCTGGTGCACAGCAGCTAATCTCAAAACATCAATCACTATGTACCTTGCATTACTCTAATGGGGGACCATCTACACATCAACGCTGACAATCTCTGGAAATTTCTTCGAAATCGGATGGAAAATGTGGAAATTATGGCTGTTTCAAGGAAAAACACTTTGAGCATGCGCAGTAGCTACTATCAGTCTGGGGGGCAATGAAACTCCCTTTTCATTTCACCTTTGTGAGATAATTTGCAGCGTTTCCTTTTTTTACCTACCAACTTTTTTTTAACCTACCAAACATTGGTAGGTACTGCTCACCACACCATACTGCCTTTACACCTTCACAATCAAGTTTATTAGAAAGAACTAACCGCTTTACACTCGATTCGAAGAAATAGGGAGCTTCATATGGAAATTTGATTACCATTTGCTCAGAAAGCAAAACTGAATACAACTCGAAGAAACGAACAGCGATCGCAATTTGGTTTGCAAAAAATTCAACGAAGATTAGACCTCTTTGGTCATTCACACTCGTGATTCTGTTTTATCGAAGGAAAACCCTTAAATACTCGTAGGGAGCGGAGGGATCGTCCTACAGAGCTCCGCGTGGTCTCAAAATTTTCTAAAAATTCAATACTATCCTAAATTGGTGAAAAAACGATACTTTTATTTTGAAAGTTTTCGAGCTAGGGCACTTTTGAAAATTTCAACCCTTAATTTTCACCCCTTAGAAGTGACTGACATCAACCAGAAGCTTCGCGGCTCAACTAGACCCCAAATGGTGCCGATATGCCAAATTTGAACCAAATCGGTCCAGGGTTGCTAAGAACAGTGCCGCGTACGGCGGACGGACGGAAATTTTTTTATTCGATTTTCGGATTCTACGTACCTTGAAACGTGAACCAACAAATTTTGAGGGAGAGTTAAAATTTTTTCTTGGTCGATTCCAAAAGTTCATTATTGAAAATAATAAACCAAAACAAAAAGTGTAAAAAAACATCTGCCAAGTGGGTGTGGCACATAGCTTCCTCGTATCCATAACCCGATTATATAGATGATCCGATGCATAGTAGTTAATCTCAAAACACCAATCTTAAAGTACCTTTCACTACCCTCACAGGGGACCATCTACACGCTAATCTGGTCAATCCTAGAAAATGTCATCAAATTCGGATGAAAAATGTAAATGTTATGGCTGTTACAAGGATTTTACGTATGCGCATGCGCAGAGGATTCTGTAAATTTTAAGGCCTTGATTTTCATTGAGGACCATCTACAACCTAATCCACGTAATCCCTAAAAATGTCAACGAAATCGGGTTGAAAATGTGGAAGTTATGGCTGTTACGAGGAATTCCCGTTTGCGCATGCGCAGTGGCTACTGTCAATCCGAAGGTAGTGATTTTCATAGAGGACCATCTAAATACTAATTTGTAACATCCCTGAAAATTTCATTGAAATCGAACGGAAAATGTGGAAGTTATGGCTGTTACAAGGAATTCACGTTTGCGCATGTGCAGCGGCTACTATCAGTCCGAAGGTGGCGATTTTCATAGGGGACCATCTAAATACTAATTTGTAACATCCCTGAAAATTTCATCGAAATCGGGTAGGAAATGTGGAAGTTATGGCCGTTACAAGGAAATTCACGTTTGCGCATGCGCAGTAGCTACTATCAGTCGGAAGGTGATGATTTTCATAGGGGACAATCTAAATACTAATTTGTAACATCCCTGAAAATTTCATTGAAATCGAATGGAAAATGTAGAAGTTATGGCCGTTACAAGGAATTCACGTTTGCGCATGCGCAGTCGCTTCTATCAGTCCGAGGATGATGATTTTCATAGGGGACCGTCTACACACCAACCCGCACAATCCCTGAAAATTTCATAGAAATCGGACAATAACTTCGTATAGTTATGCGCGTTACAAGGAATTCATGACAGACAGACACACAGACACGGAACCAAAATTGTTCAGAAAGGTCTAAAACGCAAAACGCGAGTGGAAATTTTGATTTTGGAGAACTTTTTTTTTCGTCCTTGAAAAGTGAAAACAAAGCTTCCGCTACCTTGGTAGACTCGGAAGCAAA
>CM019180.2:56790245-56883334 GCA_009739505.2 Apolygus lucorum
TTTCTATGAAATTTTCAGGGATGGTGCGGGTTGGTGTGTAGACGGTCCCCTATGAAAATCATCATCCTCGGACTGATAGAAGCGACTGCGCATGCGCAAACGTGAATTCCTTGTAACGGCCATAACTTCTACATTCTCCATCTGATTTCGATGAAATTTTCAGGAATGTTACAGATTGGTATTAAGATGGTCCCCTATGAAAATCATCACCTTCCGACTGATAGTAGCCACTGCGCATGCGCAAACGTGAATTTCCTTGTAACGGCCATAACTTCCACATTTCCTACCTGATTTCGATGAAATTTCCAGGGATTATGCAGATTGGGTTGTAGATGGTCCCCTATAAAAATCATCACCCCCGGACTGATAGTAGCCTCTGCGCATGCGCAAACGTGAATTCCTTGTAACAGCCATAACTTCCACATTTTCCGTTCGATTTCAATGAAATTTTCAGGGATGTTACAGATTAGTATTTAGATGGTCCTCTATGAAAATCACCACCTTCGTATTGACAGTAGCCACTGCGCATGCGCAAAAGTGAATTCCTCGTAACAGCCATAACTTCCACATTTTCTACCCGATTTCGTTGACATTTTTAGGGATTACGCGGATTAGGTTGTAGATGGTCCCCAATGAAAATCAAGGCCTTAAAATTTACGGAAGCCTCTGCGCATGCGCATACGTAAAATCCTTGTAACAGCCATAACATTTACATTTTTCATCCGAATTTGATGAAATTTTCTAGGATTGACCATATTAGCGTGTAGATGGTCCCCTGTGAGGGTAGTGAAAGGTACTTTAAGATTGGTGTTTTGAGATTAGCTACTATGCATCGGATCATCTATATAATCGGGTTATGGATACGAGGAAGTGCATGCATATGCATGCATCGGATCATATCGGATCATCTATATAATCGGGTTATGGATACGAGGAAGCTATGTGCCACACCCACTTGGCAGACGTTTTTTTTTTTCTGTTGAGTGTTGTCTTCCTTCACCCCAGATCGATCGCATAAGGACGCCCAAGTCTTACTGTGGGACGTCCTAAAAACGCACGTTTTTCGAGCATTAACCCCCCCTTTCCTCCCCTTAAAAGGCAAAATTCGAAATTCCGGCGACGTAGTGCACAACTAGATAGTTTCCGCGACGAACAAAAAAAGAACCAGGCAAATCGGTTGAGAACTAAGGCCTGTGCAGAGTACACAAGATTTTGTTACACACACACACATACACACATACACACATACACACACACACACACACACAGACATACACCTATGGTTTTTTTCGCGGATTTGGATTCAGAATGGTCTAAAACGGATTACTGTGTGGTTATTTTTTTTCTGTTGAGTGTTGTCCAACTTCACCCCAGATCGATCGCATAAGGACGCCCAAGTCTTACTGTGGGACGTCCTAAAAACGACACCTTTATTTTGAAAGTTTTCGAGCTAGGGCACTTTTGAAAATTTCAACCCTTAATTTTCACCCCTTAGAAGTGACTGACATCAACCAAAAGCTTCGCGGCTCAACTAGACCCCAAATGGTGCCGATATGCCAAATTTGAACCAAATCGGTCCAGGGTTGCTAAGAAAAGTGCCGCGTACGGCGGACGGACGGAAATTTTTTCATTCGATTTTCGGATTCTACGTACCTTGAAACGTGAACCAACAAATTTTGAGGGAGAGTTAAAATTTTTTTTCTTGGTCGATTCCAAAGGTTTATTATTGAAAATAATATGCCAAAACAAAAAGTGTAAAAAAAATATGTATAAGCCTGTTTGAAATAAAACTCTTCTTTGATGAAAAGTTCTGCGATAGGTCAGATTGGCGTGTAAATGGCCCAATTAATAAGAAGAAATGCTGCAAATTATTACACAATACTTTATTACTTTTCTATATAGATCACTCGTCTGCAAAGCCACCAACCGTCCAACATGAAGAAAAACATCGATCGCATTTCGGTCAGCTATAATTTGAACGGAGATTAGGCCTCTTTTGCGATTCACACTCGTGTTTCAGATTTATCGTACGTCCAAACCATAAATTCCCGTAGTGAGCGAACGGTTTGTCCTACAGGGCTCCGCGTGGTCTCAAAAAATTCTATACTATTTCAAATTGGTGGAAAAACAATACCTTTATATCAAAATTTTTTGAGTTACGGCGTTTTCAAAATTGCAAAATTCATTTTTCAACTCTTAGAAGTGACCTACATCAACCAAATAATAAACCAATGAAAATAATAAAGTTATTATGAAAATAATTAACCAAAATCATGGCCCCAGGATCGAAACTTCTTCATTTTCCATCCGAACTCAATGACATTATCAGGGATTGTAGGTTGGTGTGTAGATGGTCCCCTATGAGGATTGTGCAAGGTAAAACATTATTTGTTCCCAGATATGTTCTGAGATCGGCTTCTATGCATCGAATCATCCATACAACTTACGTGCCACACCCATCTGTTTTGACATTTTCATATCTTTGCTTTGACACATGAACTGAAAAATCGTCACGAAAACTAAGCAAATCTTGCTCACGCGACCAATAAATAAAATAGACTCACTGTGTTGCGTAGAGAACAATCAACAACCTTACATTTTGCTTTGGCACATTTTCTTAAAATTATTTTTATTATTAAGTAACATAGCTATGTATGTGCCACACCCACTTGTTTTTAACCTATATTTCTTGTTCAGCTCTAAAACCTGCTGGATTGGATTTTTGAAATTTCTTGATCCTGTTGGCACATGAACTGAAAAATCGTCACGAAAACTTTGATGCTTGGGTTGAACTAACAACCTTACTTCACTACCTTGTTGTGTAGTGGTTGACATGAAAATGTTCCAATGTGTTGCAGTCTCGTATGCAAGCATTTCTGAAGTTTATTTTGCTTCCGAGTCTACCAAGGTAGCGGAAGCTTTGTTTTCACTTTTCAAGGACGAAAAAAAAAGTTCTCCAAAATCAAAATTTCCACTCGCGTTTTGCGTTTTAGACCTTTCTGAACAATTTTGGTTTCGTGTCTGTCTGTCTGTCTGTCTGTGTGTCTGTGTGTCTGTCTGTCTGTCATGAATTCCTAGTAACGCGCATAACTATACGAAGTTATTGTCCGATTTTGATGAAATTTTCAGGGATTGTGCGGGTTGGTGAGTAAACGGTCCCCTATGAAAATCATCATCCTCGGACTGATAGAAGCGACTGCGCATGCGCAAACGTGAATTCCTTGTAACGGCCATAACTTCTACATTTTTCATCCGATTTCAATGAAATTTTCAGGGATGTTACAAATTAGTATCTAAATAGTCCCCTATGAAAATCATCACCTTCGGATTGATAGTAGCCATTGCGCATGCGCAAACGTGAATTCCCTTGTAACGGCCATAACTTCCACATTTTCCACCCGATTTCGATGAAATTCTCAGGGATTATGTGGATTGGGTTGTAGATAGTCCCCTATGAAAATCATCATCCCTGGACTGATAGAAGCGACTGCGCATGCGCAAACGTGAATTCCTTGAAACGGCCATAACTTCAACAGTCCCCCAGGGGGTCGCGGGTTCGAATCCCAGCCGAGGCTAAGTATTTTTTTTATCCAATCACATACATCTACTCACTTAATTTTTGATCCGAATTCGATGAAATTTTCAAGGAATGTCCAGATTAGCGTGTAGATGGTCCCCTAAGAGTGTAGTGGAAGGTACTTAGAGATTGGTGTTTTGAGATTAACTACTATGCATCGGATCATCTATATAATCGGGTTATGGATACGAGGAAGCTATGTGCCACACCCAATTGGCAGACTTTTTTTTTAAATATATATTTGAATGGAAGAGAGCATTTGAATGAATTTTACACATTGCATCAGTGGCCTCAGTCATTATTGATTGTTTGAAATTTATATTGTTTCATACTGGTCTTTATAGTGATTCCATAGAATGACTAAGTATTATGAAACTATAAGGGGAGATTTCACATATATTGACTATAACATAACTGTACTCTTGATTATTATAATTTTAATACGTTAAGACATTATTCTTTCTTACTTATGTTGTATACTCACAGATGTTAAATATAATTTCAAATAATACTTCTTGAAAAAGACATATCCAGCAAAACATGATGATAAATTTCAACACGAAAATTGTAGTTCTTTGCTCATGTGTGTATAAGACGCGACGATGCCTGTTGAAATATAAATTTGTCAGTTTCTTATAATGAACGGTTCAAATGAAACAATACCTTAACATTTTTAATATGTATGAAATCATAGTACTTAATATTAGTATGAAAAAGAGAAATTGTTACAACATTGTTCAGTATTGCAAGCGTTACAGGGCACGTTCTATTGCTTGTAAAATATAAAAAGTACTTTCAGAATGGAAAATATCTGTATTAATAATATTTAGAACGCGTCAAAATTGTTGCACTTTGTGTTACCGTGCTCGGAAGGATGATTGGTGGAGAGGGGGGGAGGGGAGTTATTGATTGCATATGACTGGTCACTTACAATTTATATCATACTTGTACCTCTACCTATCCTCATCCTCTTTTGTCAATCAGATCCACTTTATCAGAAAGAGAGAGTTTATCAGCGTTTTATCATGAACCCTGTCTTAGCCAAGATTTATGCGTTTTTGAAGGAACTGTGGTTTATTCACAGTAGGTACCTACCACGTCTTGAGAAAAACCTACAAATTATTACACAACGATTTATTATTTTTCTGTAAAGGTCACAGGTCTGCGTAGAACACAGCTTCTTCACGGACATAGGTGTGGGGAGGGGGTCTGTGTTTCCTCTTTGTCTGGCCCTTAGGACAACCCGTGGGTGTGTGTATCTCACAATAATTGCTCATTTAACGATAAATAATCGTCTGAGTGATTTCATTCGTTTCTAGAAGTTGAACTCTATTAAATTGATGAAGAACGTCATGACCCTTCAGCAATTAGGTAATTAATTATTTTAAGCCAAAGGTCGGTCCCTCAGAGCTCTGAGTGGTGTCAAAAAATTCTTTATTTTTTGAATTACGAGTCGCTATATTGAATTATTGAAAAACGATACTTGTACATCGACAGTTTTCGTGCTGGGGTGTTTTGAAAACGTTTCCCCCCACTTTTGACGGACAACAAATTTTTGACATTTTATGTCTTCACTGTGACACACAAACGAAAAAAGCTTTAACCCTTGGGAACGCGCGGTATATCGCAGATACGCGGGTGTGACTTTTCAGTGAATTGCACTTAGAAAGGGAAGGGAGGAAAATCTGTGGGTTTTGGTAGCTACATCATCAACCGTCTGTTACAATTCAATTTGCTCATCACTGCTCCTCGTCGACGACGTGGGTCCAGAAACCCGTTTTTATCTCCTGGATACGGCGCGCGCCCCCAGGTGAGAAATTCCAATTTGAGTTTTCTCTAATTTCTTTGCATTGTATTTTGCATTTTCTGCATACGTTGCTTTTCCTTTGCATATGTTTGTGGTCCTGTGGTCGTTTTCTTGTGCATAACTATGAGTAAAACGTGCTTTCGTGTACTGAAATCCGTTATTTATCTCAGAGATACCGCGCGTTCCTGAGTTCCACAAAGTTCTTATGACTCTACTTTTCATGTTTTTGTTTCAGAAAATTGGTAATTCACAAAAGACTGGAACTATTCTATTTCCAAAAATATATTTGATTTATTCAAGGAATCCTATTTTGGTGGATGAGTAGGTACATTATTAAAGCCCTAATTCTCATGTTTTATCTCCTAGATACAGCGCGCGCCCCCGTGTTTGGAAATGAGCGCGCGTTCCCTAGGGTTAAGAATAAGCGTTACAACCGAGTCGATGGTAGGGAAATGGTACTTCGTCATTTTTCATCTCACAAAATTCGTTGATCATTCGTTCAAAAGCTCTTGATTTATCCAACCATGTTATGTTTACTACTGCGAAGTGCGTGGCCAGCAAGCTGAGTCAGATCGTGGAGGTTTGCATAATTATGTACTCTCAGGTGATCATTCTCAATGATTGCAACCGCTTGTTAATATCTGATGATTTCGTAGAGTTTCATAGAGAGGTGAGTGGTGGAGGGAGGGGGGCGATGGTGGGAACTAAAGACATAAAATGTCCCAATGAGTTTCAAACTTGTATGCAAGCGTTTACAATTTGATGGAAACCTTCCCAATGTCCCCGGGATCTCTTCAATCTCTTTTCAATGTACCTAACTCTGATTTTTACGGGTATTTTCCTTAGCGTATCCTTTATGATCAGGTTCATTTACTGTTTATTTTCGCTTTTTGGATTCTACTGACCTTGAAACGTTAACCATAACTTCTGAAGGGGGGGGTGGGGGGAGTTAGATTTTTTCTTGATCGATTCTAAAGGTTTTTCATTGAAAATAATAAAAATGAAAAACGGTATTATGAAGGGTCAGATTCGATTAACAATCTAATTGTACATAAATACATCATTTCTTTAGTTTATCATATTCCTAATTTGATTTTTGGATCTTACGTATCAACCTTGAAATTAGTTCAACGGTATAAATTGGTTATTTCTTTAGTACCTACGTATAATTAGACAAGTTTATGTTATTTTGGAAATCATAAAGCATAAATTATTAATTTTCTTAACCATTCAAACACAGGGCGTATACTGTGGCTACGTAATTACTAATAGTCATAAAAAAAGGGCCTCACATTTCACAGATACTGAATGTATGATGTGTGTTTTCAAATTCGACTATCAAACCATCAAGGAAGTTGTGGAATTCGAAATTTTCTTCAATCACGTACTCATTCACACGGACCATGGCTACTCGAGATATATTGATAGGATCGGATATCCTGAACCATCGTTTCACGGGAGCTCTAAACCACTGGTGTGTTGTTGCATCGTATATCAATATTTGGGAACAATACCTGTGTGACAAAACATACTTTAGTGTATGGGGTTAGTTCAGCTAAGACATAATATTATTATAAGAATGATGTGTGGTGATTAGGATTAAGGTACCAGATGTTCTCAGCCCTCACGCAGCCTCTCCCATTCTAATCCCGATCACATCCTTTCCACTAAGGCGTAAATTGGATAACTGACTGACTGACTGACTCTCTCGACGGCCTGATGATGTCTCTCGTGGTGAGAGGAATTACGGTGCCAGATGGCCAGGTAACCACGTGGTCCTTTCCTTTCTAGTCCCATTCACATCCCCTTCACTCTGACGAAATATGATCACTGATTGTGAATTGGGATGAAACAGGATGTCCTCTCCCTCGAATGCCTGATGATGTCTAATGGTGAGAGGGATTAAGGTGCCGGATGGCCAGGTAACCACGTGGTCCCTTCCTTTATAGTCCCATTCACATCCCCTCCACTCTGACGAAATATGATCACTGATTGTGAATTGGGATGGAACAGGATGTCCTTTTCTCTCTCGAATGCCCGATGATGTCTCTAATGGTGAGAGGAATTACGGTGCCAGATGGCCAGGTAACCACGTGGTCCCTTCCTTTATAGTCCCATTCACATCCCCTCCACTCTGACGAAATATGATCACTGATTGTGAATTGGGATGGAACAGGATGTCCTTTTCTCTCTCGAATGCCTGATGATGTCTCTAATGGTGAGAGGGATTAAGGTGCCGGATGGCCAGGTAACCACGTGGTCCCTTCCTTTATAGTCCCATTCACATCCCCTTCACTCTGACGAAATATGATCACTGATTGTGAATTGGGATGGAACAGGATGTCCTTCTCTCTCTCGAATGCCCGATGATGTCTCTAATGGTGACAGGGATTGAGGTGCCGCATGGCCAGGTAACCACGTGGTCTCTTCCTTTTTAGTCCCATTCACATCCCTTTCACTCTGACGAAATATGATCACTGATTGTGAATTGGGATGGAACAGGATGTCCTTCTCTCTCTTGAATGCCTGATGAGGTCTCTAATGGTGAGAGGGATTAAGGTGCCGGATGGCCAGGTAACCACGTGGTCCCTTCCTTTCTAATACCATTCACATCCCCTTCACTCTGACGAAGTAGGGTCACTGAATATGAAATTGGATGACTGACTCTTTCGATGGCCTGACGATTTCCTTACATTGAAATCGCTCGCCTCCTGTACTCGATTCGCTGGTTACGACAAATCCTCTATTAAAGTGAGTTAACAATAAATTTCCTGAAAATTTCATCGAAACCGGACTGTAATTTTGTATACTTTTGCCGGTTACTTGGATTTGTAGACAAACAGACACAAAACCGAAATCGTGCAGGAAGGTATAAAGGAGTAAAACGCGATTTTCGAGGATTTTTTTTAACCTTGTAAAATAAGAAAAATGCTTCCGCTATATTTAAGGCATGGAAGGAAAACAGATTCCTAATCCGAGTTGATCAAGTTTCGTCGAAATATCAAAATAATATGTCGCTCACGCCTGTTTTGCTACGAATTGACAGGCCGTACAACAAAACTACGTACTGTCTTTGAGGCACGGAACCGCTGTTGCCCAAGAAGCTCTAAAATTCCAAATGCGAGTAAATAATTTCCATTCTGGCATGTAAGTTATCTCCTTTGGTTAATGAAAAGCAGGAATTGAATCAGCTCAAATGCCAATTAAAGATGAGGATTAGGCGTGAATGTTACCACTTACCATGGCGACGAACAATGGTAATTGTGCCACATGTAAATCGCGGTAATACTCCCAAGGTGGTCTTCAGAAGTGAGAAGAAACCAGTCGTCTTTGCCTCGATGCAAAGTGTCACTGTTTGCTGGACTTGTTGGTTTCAATAAAATAACCTGGTTGGAACAAAAACTTGGTAACTTCAGGTAAAATACCCACTTTTTGGATATGAGATGCTCAGAGTACTAGTTTCCAGACCCGCCACCATCTAGCATCTTGAAATTTATAACATTAATTTTGATTAAAGTTTTCTTCGGACTGAAACTTGGAATTTTCGATTGTTTGGAAATTTCTGTTGACTACTTTGGACATTTTATGTTTGACACTGTTTGGACATTAATTTTATGATTAACACTATGGATGTCGAATGGGTGATTTTATGTTTGAAACTATGGTTGTCAATGCCATAATGGGCGTTCTATGTTTGACACAATGGATGTCGAATGGGTGATTTTATGTTTGAAAACTATGGTTGTCATTGTCATAATGGGCGTTCTATGTTTGACACAATGGATGTCGAATGGGTGATTTTATGTTTGAAACTATGGTTGTCAATGTCATAATGGGCGTTCTATGTTTGACACAATGGATGTCGAATGGGTGATTTTATGTTTGAAACTATGGTTGTCATTGTCATAATGGGCGTTCTATGTTTGACACAATGGATGTCATTGTCATAATGGGCGTTCTATGTTTGACACAATGGATGTCATTGTCATAATGGGCGTTCTATGTTTGACACAATGGATGTCGAATGGGTGATTTTATGTTTGAAACTATGGTTGTCATTGTCATAATGGGCGTTCTATGTTTGACACAATGGATGTCATTGTCATAATGGACGTTCTATGTTTGACACAATGGATGTCGGATGGGTGATTTTATGTTTGACACAATGGATGTCATTGTCATAATGGACGTTCTATGTTTGATACAATGGAAGTCGAATGGGTGATTTTATGTTTGAAACTATGGCTGTCATTGTCATAATGGGTCAGTGGGCCGTGACACGAGCAACATCGGCTCCGTGATAGTGTTATTGTAAGTAAGTAAGTAAGCAACCATTTCAGGTTGAATTTTCGTCCGACTGCCATTCTTGGTGTCGCGGACGTCATCAGCTGTCTCCCTAAGGGGAGATCAGAATTTGTTCTGATGATTTCGCTCATGGCTTCCCAAACATCACCGCCCTGGGTTGGAACGAGAGATTGCTGATCGTCTAATAGACAGAAAACTTTCTGCTGGCGACCAGATTCGAACTCGCATCCCCGCTAGACGGTTCTTATCCTATCACCGCAGTCGGGTACACTGTCCACCAGACCACCGACCCCCACGATAGTGTTATTGTTTCGGGTGATTATTGAACGGTTCGCGGTCGGATTTTTGTGTGGACAAGTCATTTCGTAGCTGGGTTCGACGTGTACGCTGCAGGAACAGGTGTAAGTGAGCACTTCACCATAATATTAACTAAACAAATAAGCCATAAACTGTGAGCAATAGAAAGAATTGGGATCGAACGGTTGATAACCGTAGACCCTTCGGCCCGCAAGACAAGCGACTCGGTGGGGGACACCAGCAAATGCGCATGTCCAGTGTTGACGATAAATAGCGCCTGACCTGAACGCGGTATACTATTCCAACGCACGCTGAGGAGTTGAGGGTTAGTGGCTCTGGTGTAGCGCAGGGAAAATAGCTAAAGCTGCATTTTGATGAAACAATCATCAGTGAACAATTATTTCTCTCCGCGGAGCTCAAACAAAAGGGAACGGGAGGGCAGCTCACAGACGGCAGGGGAGTCGGCAATAGACAAGAAAATAGGCAATCTCGCCACAAAGGAAGACGTGCGAGGTCTGAATCTCAGGCTAGATAATATAGAAAAGGAAAATGCTCAGTTGAAAGAGCAGCTGCGATCTACTGTGTATGCTTGCGACATGATGAAGAAAGAGATAGAAGAGACCCAAATTAAACTGAGAAATAAAAACCTAATGTTCTTTGGCTTGAAAAAAGAACAAGATGAGGACTGCGTAGATCTTGTGAGAAGATTGTGCAGGGAGGTGCTAGGGGTAGAGGTGGATATCGTCAACGCATACTCGCTTGGAAAAGGAACTACTGGCCCTATTTTAACGGAGTTCCGATCTAGTAACAATATTAGGCTAGTGTTCCAAAATGTGAAGAAGCTTAAAGCGAGTACTATCTCAATCCAGCAAGACCTGCCGCCTGCCGCACGACAGAGGAAGGGAAAACTACTGCAAGTGAAAAAAGAAATTTTGAAATTGCGGCCAGACATGAAGACGCGTCTGCGTGATACCACTCTTTTTGTGTAGGGAAAACGCTTCCAATGAGTTGAAAAGGAAGGAGTAACCCTTGATTGAGGATCAGGGACGGAACCATTGTCTCGAATCGTTGGGAAGGATTTGGGATCATTTCTGGAGAGATTACTACACACTGGAGTTGCTGAATGAGGATACGAGACCGGCTGCCAGAAGGAGGACGCAGAGAATGATAATTTGGTGCACCTTAATATAATTAGTTATAATATAAATGGTTTGAAAAATGTTGTGCCTTTTTCTAGTTTATTAAATGTTTTGCATGATTTTGATGTCGTAGTTCTAAGTGAAACGCATGTATTGGCCGAAGAGTGGGTGATATGGGAAAAGTACTTTTCGGCTTTTCACTGTTTATGTATTGTTGCCAATAAAACGGCAAGATTCGGTAGACCCTACAGGGGAATAGTGCTAGGAATAAAACGAAGGCTATGCGATGGCAAAATTTGTTACTATGAAAAAATTGGCAAATCTGAGCTGATTGTGTGGAATTCCAGACATGTCGGAAGAGTGTACATAATACCAGTCTACTTAAGTGGAAGTGCCTATGAAGCCGAGGGATGTAGATGGATTGATGATTATGAGAATTTATTGGAAACACTCATGGTCTCGGGGAATAGTCATAAGGTATTGTACAGAAATCAGTTTGAATAGCAGAAGGCACTATATTTCCAACAAATTAACAACCTAACTCATTTTTAACACATCAAATCTCAAATTCAAAAATAGGACAACCAGTTTTTCAGACAACGTAACTATCAACAACTTCTAATAATGTCATCAAGTGACTAGGTCGTCACACTACCCCCTCCCCCTCTTTCTCTCAATTTTTCTCCAAGATCTGGGGGTCCCTGCTTCACTGGCATAACATCTGCTCTTGCGAGTCGATTTGCGTGGAGGAGCCTCTTTGTCCTCCCAATCCGAACTTCAAAGAGAACGTCATTCTTCTTTTTAGTGATAATCCAGGGTCCAGTCCATTGGGGTTGTAGCTTCGGGCATTTTCCTACTGTCCGCTTAGGGTCGTGAACCCACACCCAATCATCTTTGTTGAACGGAGGTTGCTTGGCATTTCGGTCAAATTTTTCTTTCTGCCTTTGCATCTGAATTCTCATTGTGTCGCATGCAAGTTCCCGAACCTCCTTCAAATCCTGACGTAGCTTGAATGCGTAATGTGTAGTCAATTGGGGTTCTATTGGTACAGTGCGAAACAACTCCTCAGGTAAATGAAGGTCTCTTCCAAAAACCAGCTGGGCTGGTGAGAATCCTGTTGTATGATGGGGAGCTGATCTGTATGCCAACATGAACAAAGGCAACTTTTCATCCCAATCGTCCTGCTTTTTATTTACAAATATTGCCAAAAATTTCGTTAGTGTTCGATTTAGTCTCTCTACAAGACCACCTGATTGTGGATGCAGTGGAGTTGACCTGGTTCGGCGCATTCCTAACAAGGCACTAACTTCTTGGAGCAAGCGAGACTCAAAATTTCGTCCCTGATCCGTATGGATCTCGTGCGGAACCCCATGTCGGCTGAAAACTTGTTCCACCAGTGTCGTAGCTACTGTTTGAGCTTCTTGATTTGGTATGGCCATAACCTCCGGCCACTTCGTAAAATAGTCGGCAACAACGAGAACATACCGGTTCCCTCTTGTTGTGCGAGGGAAAGGCCCAAGAATGTCGACTCCAATACGTTCAAAGGGTCCCCCTACCATGCATTGTTGAAGGGGAGCTTGATGTAATGGTCCAGGGCCTTTAACTCTACGGCACTCGAAACATGCCTTGCACCATGCCTTTACATCTGATGCCATTCCAGGCCAGTAGTAGTTTTGCCGGACCTTCCCCAGGGTTTTGAAGAATCCAAAATGTCCTCCTGGCATTTTACTATGGCATTGCTGTAGGACTACATTTACTGTTTTGACAGGGACTACGGCCTGCCAATGGAACCTCTTTCCTGAACCCTCCCACCTATGGTACACTTTGTCATTCATAACTTGCAGAGAGTCCCACCGTGCAACTAGCTGACACTTGAGTCAATTGATGCTAGCTCTGGAGGTTTGGGCTTGACCCCTTCAAGAAGTCTCCCCTTTAACCACTCAATATCCTTGTCAAACCACTCGCGTTTGCTGTAGATATTGTATGAATACAATACATCAGGTGAATTCACCTGATGCATTTCCTTTTCTTCCTTTCTTTCACAGTAGGTACATTGTCCTGTGCATGGCCTACGGGAAAGACCATCCGCATTTCCATGATGCTTTCCTGCTCGATGAACAACCTGGAAGGAATAGGCCTCCAGTTTCTCCAACCATCTGGCAAGTAGACCTTCTGGTCTTCTAAATGATGTAAGCCATGTCAAAGATGCGTGGTCCGTTCTTAGGGTGAAATTGACTCCATAAAGATATTGGTGGAAATGTTCGATTCCTAGCACAACTGCCAATAGCTCTCTACGAGTAGCACAGTAGTTTCTCTGCTGCTTTGAAAGTGTTTTACTAAAGTACGCTACCACTATTTCCATTCCATCGTTCTCTTGCGACAATACAGCACCCACTGAGTGTGAACTCGCATCACAGTCCAGCAAGAATGGTTTCTGGAAATCTGGAAATGCCAAAATGGGAGTGGAAGTCATAAGCTCCTTAAGTTTCTCAAAGCTAAATTGACAATTTTTATCCCAGAGGAATGGAGTGGCTTTATCCTGGATTTGGTATAATGGCTGTGCAATCTCAGCAAAGTTTTGCACAAACCGCCTGTAATAAGAACACATTCCCATGAAAGATCTAATCTGCTTCTTATTACACGGTGTAGGCCAATCTTGGACAGCTTGAGTCTTTGAAGGGTCAGTGCGTACTCCTTCTCCTGATATTATGTGGCCCAAATAGTGTGCTTCTTTGTGGAAAAATGAGCACTTCTTTGGCTGTATCTGCAGTCCAGCCATCTTCAATTGTTCCAATACCTTTTCCAGTTTGTTCAGAACAGTCTGGGTATCTGGCCCATGGACAATAATGTCATCTAGGTAGACCAGTGCTAGCTCTGCTGGGATGACCCTTTCCATTAGGCGCTGAAATGTAGCTGGAGCGTTGCACAGTCCGAATGGAAGAACCTTAAACTGCCATAAGCCTTTTCCATATAAGGTAAATGCAGTTTTCTCCTTGTCCGCTTCATTTAGTTCTACCTGCCAGTAGCCACTCTTTAGGTCTAACACACAGAACCAACTTGATCCCCCAAGAGCATCAAAGAAACTCTGGATACATGGCAAAGTATAGGAGTCCCTTTTGGTTACGGAGTTTAAGCGTCTGTAGTCTACACAAAATCTTGTAGATCCGTCCTTCTTGGGAACCAACACTATGGGTGATGCCCAAGGACTGTATGACGGCTCAATTACCCCTTGATCAAGCATTTCCTTCAGCATTTGGTCGATATGGCTATTTTGTGAGTAGGGTATTCTCCGTGGGTTCTGCTTTATGGGCATTTCATCTCCTGTGTCAATGGAATGTTTTACAACTTTACATTTCCCCAATGGTCTTTCTCCTTCAGCAAAGATTTCTCTGTATTTCCACAATAGCAACCTCACTGCATGATAATCCTCACTGCCTTTTCTAAGAGCAGAATTGTCAAGAGCTTTTGCGATCCAGGTGCCATCCAGAGTAGCTCCCGCTACCTGTAGACCCCGTTCAACGCACTGCCACTTCTTGAGGATTGGGATATTGTGGGTCTGCATGTACAATTTTTCATGAGGGAGATCCAGTACGTGCTCCTATGTGTTCTAGGAAATCTAGTCCCACTATGCCTTCATCCTTGATTTCAACAATGTAGAATATGTGATTGAAGGCGAGGTCTCCCATTTTAACCAACACACAGCATTGACCCTGAACTCTTGCTTCTCCATTTCCTGCTGTCTGGAGAACATCAATTCTTGGATTTTCTGATACTAGGTGAAGTTTTTTTACTATGTCTGGCCTCAAGAGGGATACTGTTGCTCCAGTGTCCACTAACATACTACAAGCCAATCCAGCCAATTCAACCTGAATGAATAACGCACCAGTATGGTTAGTGATTTCCTTCTGTGGACCATGAGACATATGGCTAGCCTGGGCATGGTCCCCTGCCCCGGCTTGTTTCAGTTTTCCGACCTTACGCGTTTTGGACACTGTGCCTTTACGTGACCAAGGCCCTTGCATCCATAACAACGGATTTGCTCACGAGATACAGATATTCCAAGTTCAGAATCGTGCAACAAATCAGCTTCATGTTTTTGTGCTTTGTGTAGAGCTCTTTTCAAGGATTGGGGAGAGGATGCACGAACAGGTAGTCGAACATTCGGATTTACAATAGCTTTAATGAAAGCATGAGTAGCTAAACGTTCTATAGCTTGTGGTGGGCAGTCGGGGAAAGCCCCACGAGTCAATCGTTCAATATCTATAGCTAATGCCGATAGAGACTCTCCTTCTTGTTGCCTTCTGGCTTGCAATTGAGCATGGAGCAAAGAAGTGAGGTGTCCTGACCCAAATTTACTCTCTAGTGCCTCCCTTAGTTTTTGAAAACTAGTGCGATCCGTTGCTGGGATGTTATGGACAACAGTAAGGGCTGGACCAGTGAGAACTGCAACTAGATTTTCCCCTTTTTGCTGATCATCCCAACCATTGGCATTTGCAATAATTGTGAATTGGGTGCAGTATTCCTCCCAACTCCCTGAACCACTGAAAGTCGTTGGTTTGGGGCCACGTTTATGTACTTTCGGCCCATTACTTGAATTACTGCAAGAGGGCTCAACAATTATTTGATGTGTGTTTGAATCAGACAAAGGGTTGGTAATCTGCTCTACTCGGTCTCGTAGGACACCCATTTCCTGTATGAGACCTTGAACTGGTTGGGGTTGCCCTAGAATAGTGATGATTTGATTGAGTTGATCACGCATAGACTCGAGATTTCGCTCTAAAGACGCTACCCTAGTTTGTAAAGGGGAAGATGCATTTGTCACTATGGGATTTGAAACTGAGATCGGTGAGAGCTCATTTTGAGGAGGAGTAGGGTCCTCAGGATCCGCAGGACGCTGGCGAGTCGACACAGTTCTTTTGGGTGGCATATCTAACAACACTGCTTACCTCTTCCTTCCAAACGTTGAAAACAGACAGCTAACTTTTGCGTTGGGCGCCAATTGTACAGAAATCAGTTTGAATAGCAGAAGGCACTATATTTCCAACAAATTAACAACCTAACTCATTTTTAACACATCAAATCTCAAATTCAAAAATAGGACAACCAGTTTTTCAGACAACGTAACTATCAACAACTTCTAATAATGTCATCAAGTGACTAGGTCGTCACTTGGGAGACATGAACAGCAGAATAGGAACATCACAAAAGCTACCCAGGGAGGCGGTTGAGGATGCTGTGCTGGTTGTCTCGCGGAGGTCAGAGGATGGGGTGCTCTGCAGGAAAGGTAGGAAGTTTTTAGAGCTGTGTGAGGATAATGAACTTGTGATATTGAATGGGAGAACTGTCGGTGATGAAGAAGGCAAATTTACATATATATCAAGAAATGGGAAATCAGTCATAGACCTGGCGTGTATATCCATGGAGATCATACCTATCGTGTCCGAGTTTAGGGTCCTGGAAGAAACTTTATCAGATCATCTACCGATAGTGTTAAAATTACGAAGCGTGGAAGAAGAACGGACCAAGCCTTTACCTTTGCTCCCAAAACTGATCTGGAGAGAGACTATGAAGGAAGAATACTGCAATAATGTCATTCGGGCCATGAGGGAAGAAACTAGTAATCCGGGGGTATCAGAGCAGCCGGAGGATGAAGAGTTGAATAGCCTGGTAGGGTTGATTAGGAAAGCAGCAGGGCAGAAGGAACAAGGCGCGAGGAACTACCTCATTAAAAAGGAAAAATGGTATGATGAAGAATGTTGGAAACTCAGAAAAAAGTCGTTCGGGCTGCTAAATCTATGGAGAAGGACGAATTCCGATTTGATCAAGACTAGGTATTTGAATATGAATTCCCTATATAAAGAGGTCTGTGAAAAAAAGAAGAGGGAGTATGACGAGGACATAGACGAATTATTGCAGCGAGGGACTCGTAAGAATTTTGGAGTGCGGCAAAAGCGTTGAAGAGAGGCAGCTGCCCCCCAGTAAATAGTGTGCCATTGGATCAGTTTGCAATATATTTTGGCGCCTTACTAAACGAACCAATACGCACGTCCATACATCTATGTAGAGGAGTTAGATGAAACGCTCTCAATGACTGAGTTTGGGAAGGTTCTTGCTAAAGCTAAGAACAATAAGGCTCCCGGATTGGACAGGATTCCATATGAGTTCTTCAAGAATGCTCCTGATTGTCTGCTTGAGCGTATTCTGTGCTGTTTTAATAATATACTCACAAATGAAAAAGTACCAGTTGCCTTCACGAAATCAAGCATCTTCCCGCTCTTTAAGAAAGGAGATGTGGAAAATACAGAGAACTACAGGGGTCTGGCGTTCATGGATGCTATATGTAAGCTGTTTGTTGGATTGCTAAGTGAACGCTTGTGTGGCTGGGTTACCCGAAACAACATCCTCTCAGAGGCCCAAGCTGGATTCCGACCCGGATATTCCACGGTGGATAACATATTTAATCTTATTAGTATAGCTAATTTGCAGTTCAAAAAGAGCAAGAAGTTGTATTTGTTTTTTGTAGATTTCCGAAAGGCGTTCGACTCCCTGTCTAGGATCGCAATCACATTCAAGTTGTTCAATATGGGTGTCTCAACTAAGTTCATAAATATTGTAAACGGGCTTTACACTAACACTACAGCACAAGTGTGGTCTGCAGTGGGGCTATCACGAGAATTGGAAATAAATACGGGAGTGAAGCAAGGTTGCCTGTTAAGCCCTATGATTTTTTCGTTGTTTTTAAATGACATAGTAGAGGCACTTGAAGGGGGCATAAACATCAATGGAAGGAGAATTAATGTGCTGCTGTATGCGGACGACTTGGTCCTGCTTGCGGATAATGTTTCGATCCTGCAACAAATGATTAATAGACTGGCCAGCTACTGTAAGGAGTGGAACTTGAGTATCAATTCAACCAAATCCAAGATTATGGTTTGTCGTAGACGTGGGGGTCGCTTGGCAAGAAAAGAAAAATGGTACTATAATGGAGAAGAATTGGAAATAGTTGATCATTACAAGTATTTAGGAATAGTGCTAACCCCAACCCTGTCACTGCAAGAGCATTTCAGAGAAAAATCTTCAACCGCCAAATATGCACTTATAAGTGTCTGGCCCAGGCTCTTGAATAGCGACCAAATACCGGTCCAGAAGAAGTTGGATATATTTCAGGCAGTGGCAAGATCCATAATATGTTACGCGGCACAGGTTTGGGGATTTAGGGAGTACGGAACCGTTGAGAAACTGCTCAAGTTCTTCGCCAAGAAAGTGCTCAGATTGCCTACCACAACTCCCAACTATGTACTCTATAATGAGCTAGGCATCAAAAAATTGTATGAGCACACAATGCAACTACATGTGGAATACATTAAGAAGGTATCCTCCCTCCCTGGTGGTAGACTGCCCCTATGCCTGGCACAAGAAACATGTAGGGTTGGGTGCGGTTGGTGGGAGGAGTGGTCGAGGCTGTTGAGGTATGCAGGTGGGACGGTCGAGTTCTCTGATCTGCATAACCTAAAGGATGTTGGTGACAGGTTGCTGCTGGAAATAGGAGTGGCGGAGCGGAATACCACTGAGCGACGAATCCGGGAGTCTGCACATCATCGTCTCTACGCCTCCTTGGATCATAGTAAAACAGACTACGTTCAATCAAAAAGCAGCAAGTTGGTCGGCAATATAATAAAAGCGAGAGGTGAGCTCCTGAGCCTTAATACGATGCCACATAGGGAGTACAGAAAATACAATTTAGCCCTCTGCAACATGAAGGCCCCAGAAGACACGGTGCACTTTTTGGCAGTTTGTCCAATACTGTCAGAGTTCCGCGCGCGTCATCTCGGTAGAGGAAGCCTAACACATCAACAGTTGCTGTGTGAATTAAACGGAGAGAATTGGGAGGGGCTACATAATTTTATAAGATGTGCAAGCGCTTACAGAAAATGCCTGTTGAACGAATTTAACTACTTCTGACCATTGACTATTTCTAACTTATTATTAGCACAAATTGATGTATTATGTAAAATATTTAGTGATTGCTTTGCTATTATTGTTGCGTTAATTTTGTTGTATTTATGATATAGATAAATGTACACAGGAATGACCAACCTGGCAGACGGTCTTACCATTGCCTAAGATGTTAATGGTGATATTTGTATTTCTTTCTTTGCTTAATAAACATCTTGATTCATTCATTCATTCATTCATTCATTCATAATGGACGTTCTAAGTTTGACACAACGGATATCATTGTCATAATGGACGTTCTATGTATGACACAATGGATGTCGAATGGGTGATTTTATGTTTGACACAATGGATGTCGAATGGGCGATTTTATGTTTGACACAATGGATTGTCATTGGCAAACTATGGGTGAATTCTATGTTTGACACAATGGATGTGGAATGGGTGATTTATGTTTGAAACTATGGTTGTCATTGTCATAATGGGCGTTCTATGTTTGACACAACGGATGTCGAATGGGTGATTTTATGTTTGACACAATGGATGTCGAATGGGCGATTTTATGTTTGAAAACTATGGTTTGTCATTGTCATAATG
Organism: Apolygus lucorum; assembly: GCA_009739505.2. NCBI lineage: Eukaryota > Metazoa > Arthropoda > Insecta > Hemiptera > Miridae > Apolygus > Apolygus lucorum. The sequence goes on from CM019180.2 coordinate 56,809,924, forward strand.
GGCGTTCTATGTTTGACACAATGGATGTGGAATGGGTGATTTTATGTTTGACACAATGGATGTCATTGTCATGAATTGGACGTTCTGTGTTTGACACAATGGATGTCGAATGGGTGATTTTATGTTTGAAACTATGGATGTCATTGTCATAATGGACGTTCTATGTTTGACACAATGGATGTCAAATGTCGAATGGGCGATTTTGTATTTGATACTACGAATGTCATTGTAAAAAACGAACAAATTTCATATTTGGCACTATGCTTGGAAATTTTATGTTCGGCACTATGGATCTGGGTTTTCCATGTTTGAAAACCTGTTTGGAAATTTGATGTTTGTCATTTTGCTTTTCGGTTGAATATGTTTGGAAATATTCCATTATTGTTCAGTGGCAATATTAGAAATAAACAGTGTTTTAAGTAAAATTTGGGAAAAATCCGCTAATGAGAAAAATGTTGTTCCAATCAATAATGACGTGAAAAGCTCCATGTCAATAATGATAATGGGTTCCATGTCAATAATGAGGTAGGTTTACACGCTCAAGCCATTTGTTCAAACGGGCTTGCTCAAGCCAGTTTGCGCAAACTGCACTGAGCAACGTGGTCGTGTACGCCCGTTCAGTGGTCTTGTGGTAATTTTATTTTATTTTTTTTTTAAATCAAAACCCTTAATTTCAAGATAAATTTTGATCTGGTTGAGGAGAAGCTGATCCTCTGTGCGACAGCGGCTTGCCTGATAAGAAAAAAAGTTGCCTCAAAATTAGGTCGGAAACGGAGCAAGGTTTGGTTGTTCCGGAGGGATAACCTTTCCCAAGAAAAATGTGATCGTGTAATTGAGAGGGAAACCTAATGCTTTTCCTAAACTATGAACTAACACCGTAATGAGACGAGCATTAATGAGATTTTTGGCAACAGGCAGACGTTTTGAAGCCTAGAAGAGACAGATTTTGCTCAAACCAGAGTTTTTGGTTTGTGAAGCCAAATGTCTTGCGCAAACTCCGTTCACACGTAACGATGTAACTGTGCAAACTAGCTTGCACAAATGGCATGAGCGTGTAAACCCTGCCTTAATAAAGGCATAAAATGTTGTTGAACGGACGAGAGATAGTTATAATGTTCTAAGATAATCAAAAAGTGGTCCATAAAATCAGTTAATCATCACATACCCTACTCAGTCCTTTTTGGCCCTGCAGTTGTACAGCGGCCGTGGAAACAGTTCCGGATCCTACTCGGTGACCAGTGTAAACACCAATTATATACTCGTGAGTATCTCTTCGAAAAAAGTCGTTGGGGTATATTAAAATTTCCTGCAAGAAATAGTTAGTATAATCTTTCTACATAATAGCTCTACTTGGAACCACTGATTATCTGATTCAATAGTCTATAAATTTGTCAGAAACTGATTTCCACCAAACAGCACTTAATCGATATCCAATAAAATTTGCTTTAAACTGTGCTTTCTGCCCCCAGTACTCTTTACGAGTTCTGGCTTTGCAGATTGGACTGGTGTTCCTCAAAAAAGGATAGAATTGAGTACAAACTGCTTTCTTTGTAATTAGCAACTTTTTTACTGCAAGAAGCGGTAGAATGTCCTTGGCTCTGACAGGGGATTACACTAGTACAAATCTACATTGTCTTATGGTAAGAATCATGCGCTCAAGTACCATGAATTCGTGGGTCAAGGCTAATTTTGAGAGCTTACCTTCCTGCGGTGCTTCCTGTCGGAAATATAAGCCAAAATCAACGCGACAATTGGCAAAATCGCGAAAAACGCCGTTCCAATCAAAGCTTCCAATAATATTGCTGGCGGAGTGAACGTTTCCAGTAACGGAACATTGGATATTATATATCTCGCGATGCCAAGTTTCAGTCCATGTACGGTGGTTATTCCGAGTAAAGTGCAGCGACAAACGGTGTTGATATCGTTACTTTCTGTGTGGTTCACCACCGTCTGAAATGAATCTCTGTAAGAATATTCTATAAATTCTATTAGCAACGACCACTCAAATCGGGTCCTTTGTGAGAAAAACAAACTGCTCACACATCATCTGGAATGTCGTGTATTGTATATGCTAGAATTTTCCAATTCTTACACAAATTATTATACTTTCAACATTTTCAACCATATTTATCATTTACAAAGGCGAATAAATTCTTAGTTGGAAATGACAGTATAAAAGGTGTTCATACTTCTTGAGTCTTTCTGCATGTTCCATTATACACAATACACATTTCTCAGCATTTTTTTTCCTGCACAACTACCTGAGTCCCTGTTACATACAGCGAGCAACTTCTGTCAATTAATTGACCTGGTAATTACTGAAGGCATTAATTAGGGAGAAACATGCCATTTTGAGGAGCTACGAGGATCCGGAAACAATAAAATAAATATCGCTGATATATTGATGGGTCAGCTGAGAGGGTTCTTAGAGACGGAAGACAGAGAGTCTGCTGAGCAGAGGTGACGATTAGCCCGATGCTTCAAGAAGTATCAAGAAATGTCTCTTATTCTGAAGAAGAGTGGCAGACCTTGGGAGAATCGTTCTCATACAAGCAAGGTTTCCCAGAAAGAGGGAAACTAAGGGAGGATTTGACGAGTCAGGGACGATCACCCTCTGCTCTAAAAACTGGTTGTATAAATCTAAGCGCATCTAGGGGCATCACATCACATCGCATCACATCGCAAAAAATCCCACGATATTGGGATTAAGAGCGGATCTTCAGTTGGCATTTTTTTAAATCTAGGGAGATGTGGCGATGAGGTTAATAGCTTCTCCTCTACTACGTTTATTATTTTCAATTATGAACCTTTGGAATCGACCAAGAGAAATTTTTTTAACACCCCCTCAAAATTTGTTGGTTTACGTTTCAAGGTACGTAGAATCCAAAAATTGAATAAAAATTTGGCCGTCCGTCCGCCGTCCGTGTCACATCCGCCGTCCGTGTAGTGGTGAAATATTTTTTCCAAATATAAATTGTTATTGGTATGTAGGCTCCATTTGGGGTCTAGTGGTGCCCCAAACATTTTGGTTGATGTAGGTCACTTTTAAGGGTTCAAAAATGATTTTTGAAAATCTGAAAACGCCCTAACTCAAAAAATTTCCATATAATAGTATTGTTTTTCCTTCAATTTAGGATAGTATAGAATTTTTAGAATTTTTTGAAACCACGCGGAGCCCTGTAGGACAAACCGTTCGATCCTTACGAGAATTTAAGGGTTGGACGTACGATAAATCAGAAACACGAGTGTGAATCGCAAAAGAGGCCGAATCTCTGTTCAAACGTTAGCTGATCGAAATGCGATCGGGTTTTCTCAAGTTGGTTGGTGGTAACAATGGCAAAGCCTGTTCTTTGCAGACGAGTGATCTATATAGAAAAATAATAAAACCTTTGTGTAATAATTTGCAGCCTTTTTAGAGCAGAGGGCGATCGTTCTGACTCTTCAAATCCTCGCTTAGTTTCCCTCCCTAGTCATGAGCAGAAAGCTCCTGAGATCTTCGAAGTCCAGCACATACAGCAGTCGAGCATGGCAGAACTGTACGGCCGTATGGCCGAAGATAGGCCTTTCCACGAGGAGCTGCTTGGTTCATATCCTCCTTATTTTCCCTGGGCTTCTCCGATACAGTCTGTTGGTAGGAAAGGGACGGGGACATTGTTATATTATTGATGTTGAATGATGAGCCACACTGAAGGTGTGACAGGGAAGTCGGGCGATTCAGATAGGAACGCGTAATTGGGACGCCCTGTCAAAGAGTGGAGGGATCGGAGATCGTGGCAGGGTGATGTAAAGGAGGCTGAGACGACTTTAACTGTGGCATGCCGTGATTTCATGCATTTAGAATTTGTGTCACTTTGCCTCTTACATGATTAAAAAAAAAGTTTCCACAGGACTTGTAGAGGTGGCAAGCTCAGCAGAACATAAATGAAGAAGACGAAGAAACCACTCATCCCGTCTCACCAATATATATGTCGGCGGCATCGCCAGTATTCAAATTAGGCACCATCGATGTATAATAAGATCTCTGAATCGGCTTCTCGATGGATCGAATGAACGAGAAGCCTATTGAATCAGCTATCGATACTGGATGGGTGTATTGATGTATCGTCAGGGGGACAGGCAGTTCGGGAGAACCCCGCGAAGAGAGCCTAGTAATGTTTGATAAGTTAAATTCAATCGTATCGCTATTGTTGAGCAATGTAATTGGTGTGTTAATGTCGAATTATGATTAGTGAATATGCCCTCTCCGTCATATATATTATTCTCAATATTATTTATCACCATTCAAGAAGAACTCCATCTTCAAGAAGACGGATACTGTCTTACCTACCCTTCGAGTCCTCTACAATCCTTCAGTAGAAAAATTGTTTTAGATTGTCACCTACTAACTACATTTTAAAAATTAATAAATCCTATTTGATCAATCTACGAAATGCACGTACTGTATTCCGAGTCGATACTTTTTAGATTCAGTATTTACCTGGCAATCTCCTATTTCTTCATCGGTGAAAATATCTCGAGTTCGGCATCCCCTGACGTCAGTAAACATGTAAATATCGAGTTTAATGCCAATTGGAAACTGCAACAAAGACGAAGCTTTGGGGATTTTGTTTTCAAGAGACGAAAAAGTATTTAAATACCTACTAACGATTCGGCAGTTTTCCTGATCAAGTGCCATAGAACAAAGTTTGTGGTGGAGGAAATCAGAATCCGTCAATTCTATGTGAGGCGGACCATGTATGAGGAAACTCTGATGAAGTTGAACCACGTGTAAGACTGTTCGGCCAACTTCTCCTCTTTTTCGTTTATTATTTTCTGTAACAAACCTTTGGAATCGAGCAAGAAAAATAAATATCGCTCCCCCTCTCCAGATGGTTTAGGTTTCATGGTACGTAGAATCCACAAAATCCAATTTTCCGGGCGTTCGCCGTGGCTCTGCCCAGTTTCCATGGACAGGTTTTGATAAAATTTGGTGTATGGGTTCCATTTTGGGTGTAGTTGTTTTTTGGTTAGTGCCAGTCACTACTAAAGGGTGAAAAATAGGAGTGGAAATTTTCAACCCCCTCCTTCCCTACTTCAAAAACTCTAAGTGGTATTATTTTTCCACCAATTTAAAGTAGAATTGAATGTTAGGAATTCAATGAGACCACCCAGAGCTTTAAAGGACCCACAGTTCGCTCCTTATGAGGACTGAACTTATAAGACATCAGAAACACGAATGTGAATTTTCAATGGAATTAGTGGAAACGCCGAGTTCTACGCCAACGGGAAATCTGTACAGCAAAATTATAAACAATTGTGCAATCATTTGCAGCGTTTTTTAAGCAGTGCTAGACAGAACTTTATTTTTTTTCGGCGTTTATCATTAATTTTTGTCCGATTGGGCCGAATTGGTTGAAAAGTGTGCGCAACAGTTCTCTGGACTGGCCAGACCAAACCTCGAAATCTAAAAAGGTACTATTAAATGTGTCGTTCTTAAGTAGGAAAATATTTGGTGCTCTTTTGATCCCACTTTGAGACGACTCTGAGACTGTTACCTATTGTGTCGGTTATTCCGAGCTCCCAAAATGAAATACTAATCACCCCGTTCCTTCAGTAGTTTCAAGAAAGAAAACTAACATCATCGGCAGGAAGTATTCCCAGATAAACGTCTTTGGGTAAACTCGTCTCTCCATCGTGAGGCGTAATGTTGATGGTAAAAACGTAGACGTTTTCAATTGTGTCATGGTGGAATTTGTCCTGCACAGGAGACTCTAACACTTCATCATAATCAGGGATCCGATCCAATCTAGCTTTGACCTGAAAAAGAGAGATTATTTCGTATTTCCTTATAGCGACTAGTGATCGAGTGTGTTGTGACGAAGGGCGAACTCTTACTTTGAGATTGAGTGGTGCGACCAGATGGATGGCCAGATCAAATCGGTTATAACGTTTGGGGAAGGTCAATTTGTAAGCATGGTAATGTTGATCTTCTGGCGCTCGATGTTCGATAACATCACGAAATTTCTCCTTACGTCCCGATTCGTTCAATAACTTCCCCTTCTCCATTGCCTGTAATAATCGAATGCTTGAATCTCATAAAAACTACTTCAAGGGGGTCAACAGTGATGCGGACTAGAATGGTAATAATTCAACTAATAACATCATTAAGCACGTTAAAATCACATTTCAAAGTCTATAAACAGGAATCTCAGGATGCCATAATTTTGGATAGGTAGTGAGAGAATTTGAGACCCATCCATTATAGTAGCTAAAGACGATCTCTAACTCACAGGTTCCTCCTGAATTCCCATTGAAAAACCAAATGACTCGAGTAATTGAGTGAACCTAGCAAGCACTTTTGACCACCAAGAAGGAAACAAGGACGTATGGAGATACCCATTTGAGTAAAAATACCACCATCAAAGTTCATACTTTTGTAATGGTATGAACAGTACGTCATGAACAAGCAATTTGAACCCACTACTGACTCAAAGTCTGCAATTCTTCGGAGTGAACCGACTGAAGACTACTCGTCACTTACTGTCATTTGTACCAACATGTTGAACCAAGATTGAATAACTATTTACTTTTATTAACTTTGTATTTGTTAATTTGTTTAGTTTTTAGGACGTCCCACAGTAAGACTTGGGCGTCCTTATGCGATCGATCTGGGGTGAAGTTGGACAACACTCAACAGAAAAAAAAATAACCACACAGTAATCCGTTTTAGACCATTCTGAATCCAAATCCGCGAAAAAAACCATAGGTGTATGTCTGTGTGTATGTGTGTGTGTGTGTGTGTGTGTAACAAAATCTTGTGTACTCTGCACAGGCCTTAGTTCTCAACCGATTTTCCTGGTTCTTTTTTTGTTCGACGCGGAAAACTATCTAGTTGTGCACTACGTCGCCGGAATTTCGAATTTTGCCTTTTAAGGGAGGGAAAGGGGGGGTTAATGCTCAAAAAACGTGCGTTTTTGGGCATAATCTTGTGTACTCTGCCCAGGCCTTAGTTCTCAACCGATTTTTGTGGTTCATTTTTTCCTCAACGCGGAAAACTATCTAGTTGTGCACTACGGCGCCGGAATTTTGAATTTTGCTTTTTAAGGGGGGGAAAGGGGGGTTAATGCTTAAAAAACGTGCGTTTGCGGGCGTAATCTTGTAAACTCTGCCCTGGCCTCAATTTCCAACCGATTTGCGTGTTTCTTTTTTTGTTTGACTCAAATAACTTCCGAGTTGTACATAATTTCACCCGAGTACCAAAATTCGCAAGGGGAGGGGGCGAGTGGGGGGGATAATATTCACAAAATATCCGATTTTTCAATATTTCGGTTCTTTTACTGCTTACTAACTGTCCCCAAGCTTTGAAATTGAGGAAAAATTCTCATTATACCTCCTGATTTTCATGAATTATTCTCTGTACGACCATGGAACTAATAGTGGTGCCACCATGGTGCCAGGACACCATAAACCGCATATTTCGTGTTTTTTTTTTTTTTTGTGTGTTTCACCTTGAATACGGATGTGAACCTCGATGGACCGCCTACTAAAACTAACAGATGAAAGTTCAATGTTACGACGTATTTCCGCTTTGGTGCCAGACTGGCACCATTGTTGGCGTTGTGGTGGTGGTGGTGGGGGGGGGGAACTCGAATTTGCGTGTTGGGTGTCGTAGATCATGGATTTTAAAATGCTCTTCAGATTCGAGGCTCCCATGCCACTAGACATGTTAAGGTGGATAATGATTGGGGGGGGGGGGGGTCAGTATTTCTTGCCTAAAGTAATAAATAAATTACATCGAGTGAAACAGTTTTATCACTTAACAACTGGTTAAACTGATCCAATGCCTATCCAATGGGACGTCCCCTGGAATGCATGCATTACTAAACAATATGTTTCTTTTATCTACGTTAACTTACTGTTCCAAACTACTACTTCTCCTAATTGAAGTAATGAAGTACTTATGATTGAACAACTTCCATTATGTTACAAAATAATTATCAATAATGAATAACACGCTGTGTCTTAAACGAATAAACAGTTAAAATTTAAAAAAAAGAAGTTTAAACAGTCATCCTTGATTTTACGGGAGGTCTAACCACTGTTCTGGAAGGTGAATATTTTCTCCTTAGGGAATCACTAGACTTGACCTAAAGCACATGCTTTGGACAAGTAGCCGATCTAATAATTGGAACTACCTTAATGCATTGCATAGGAGGTGATAGTACATGCCTGTATCATCGGATACAGTATCTTTGGCAAATAAGCCGTTAAATGTCAGAAGTGCTTTGAAATGGTTGAAATGAAACTTGAAGAAAAGGCACAGGGGGTCTAGAAAAAATTACCGGAAGTGTAATTAGGTATGGTTCTTCGCCTGGTAGAAAATTAACTGGTCCATTTTTCGATTTCAACGATAATATGAGGATAGGAGACTGGTAAGGATCTAGTTCTCGGTTCTTCATGGCAACTGCCTGGAAGGAGAGAACACTGAAGTTAGGAAATTCATGCATTCCAATGTGTCATCTATGTGTGGAATACTAACAGAGCCTACTGAAGCTCTGTCAGAGCCCACTGAAGCTCCTGTCAGAGCCTACTGAAGTTCTTGTCAGAGCCAACTGTAGCTCCCGTAAGAGCTTACTGAAGCTTCTGTCAGAGCCTACAGAGGCTTCTGTTAGAGCCTACTGAGGCTCCTGTCAAAGCCTACTGAAGTTCTTGTCAGAGCCAACTGTAGCTCCTGTAAGAGCCTACAGAGGCTTCTGTTAGAACCTACTGAGGCTCCTGTCAGAGCCTACTGAAGTTCTAGTCAGAGCCAACTGTAGCTCATGTAAGAGCTTACTGAAGCTCCTGTCAGAGCCTAATGAAGTTCTTGTTAGAGCCTACTGAAGTTCTTGTCAGAGCCTACTGTAGCTCCTGTAAGAGCCTACTGAAGCTCCTATCAGAGCCTGCTGTAGCTACTGTCAGAGCCTACTGAAGCTCCTGCCGGAGCCTACTGAAGTTCTTGTCAGAGCCAACTGAAGTTCTTGTCAGAGCCTACTGTAGCTCCTGTAAGAGCCTACTGAAGCTCCTATCAGAGCCTGCTGTAGCTACTGTCAGAGCCTACTGAAGCTCCTGCCGGAGCCTACAGAAGTTCTTGTCAGAGCCAACTGTAGCTCCTGTAAGAGCTTACTGAAGCTCCTGTCAGAGCCTACTGTAGCTCCTGTAAGAGCTTACTGAAGGTCCTATCAAAGCCTACTTTAGCTCCTGTCAGAGCCTACTGAAGTTCTTGTCAGAATCAATTGTAGCTCCTGTAAGAGGTTACTGAAGCTCCTATCAGATCCTACTGAGACTCCTGACAAAGCCTACTGAAGTTCTTGTCAGAGCCTACTGAAGTTCTTGTCAGAGCCTACTGTAGCTCCTGTAAGAGCCTACTGAAGCTCCTATCAGAGCCTGCTGTAGCTCCTGTCAGAGCCTACTGAAGCTCCTGCCGGAGCCTACTGAAGTTCTTGTCAGAATCAATTGTAGCTCCTGTAAGAGGTTACTGAAGCTCCTATCAGATCCTACTGAGACTCCTGTCAGAGCCTACTGAAGTTCTTGTCAGAGCCAACTGAAGTTCTCGTCAGAGCCTACTGTAGCTCCTGTAAGAGCCTACTGAAGCTCCTATCAGAGCCTGCTGTAGCTCCTGTCAGAGCCTACTGAAGCTCCTGCCGGAGCCTACTGAAGTTCTTGTCAGAATCAATTGTAGCTCCTGTAAGAGGTTACTGAAGCTCCTATTAGATCCTACTGAGACTCCTGTCAGAGCCTACTGAAGTTCTTGTCAGAGCTAACTATAGCTCCTGTCTGAGCCTACTGAAGTTATATTCACAGCCTACTGTAGCTCCTGTCAGAGCCTACTGAAGGTCCTGTCAGAGCCTATTAGAGCTATTATCGGCTCAGTTACAACCAAAATGTATATATGTATGTATATAATATACACATATATACATATACAGGGTGGTCCTTAATGAACGTACCACCCTTTAAATTTCGTTGTTTGTGGGGAAATCAAAAAACTTGTCGAAGTAACTCCCCTTATTTTTTTGTAAAGAATTCAGGAAAAATACTTTTGCGCAAAAAAATTGCGCGCAATTGTGCGCAATTGACACTAACTTTGTTTTTTCAAATACGAACCCCCATTTTTTATTGCAGATTTAGATTCTACGTCAAATTTCATGAACATTTTACTTCGACAACTTTTTTTTTTCCGCTGCGCGAAACGGGCGCCAGGAGCGTTCAAAGTTGCTAAAGTCATCAAAATTGCGCAAAAAATGGATTATGGTAAACCCCAAGTGTGGCACATGACTTTACATTGTTTTTCAGCGCTGATTCACGTGGTGCTGTCAGTTTTTAGATTTAGCTCAGTTTTTTCGATTTCATAAGCTTAATCTACGTCTTTTGGTGAAATATTACAGTTTTTCCGAAGTATCAACTTTGGCAGTAGATTTATTTTCCCTCACCCTTTCGCACCCCGGGCTTGGGACCGGCTAAGGGTACAGATCAACTTGGAGTTGAAGTTGTAACGTGAGCGGTTAGTAACGTCTCGTCACGAAGTGCAGCAGATAAGCAGTCCGAGAATCGAGAAATCCGAGTTGTTTACCTATTGTGATTCAATCGTATTCAAACGCTTTTGGTACCATAACATTCATGATTTCTCAGAGTATCCTTCTGGGTGCAGGAACCAAGCCACTTTTTTCTTTAAAAAAACGACCATGTTTCTGGCTGTTATTTCGGGTTCATCAAGTCCAATAAAAAAACACCACGTTAATTATTTTTAAACCCGCCTTAGCCGGTCCCAAGCCCGGGGTGCGAAAGGGTGAGGGAAAATAAATCTACTGCCAAAGTTGATACTTCGGAAAAACTGTAATATTTCACCAAAAGACGTAGATTAAGCTTATGAAATCGAAAAAACTGAGCTAAATCTAAAAACTGACAGCACCACGTGAATCAGCGCTGAAAAACAATGTAAAGTCATGTGCCACACTTGGGGTTTACCATAATCCATTTTTTGCGCAATTTTGATGACTTTAGCAACTTTGAACGCTCCTGGCGCCTGTTTCGCGCAGCGGAAAAAAAAAGTTGTCGAAGTAAAATGTTCATGAAATTTGACGTAGAATCTGAATCTGCAATAAAAAATGGGGGTTCGTATTTGAAAAAACAAAGTTAGTGTCAATTGCGCACAATTGCGCGCAATTTTTTTGCGCAAAAGTATTTTTCCTGAATTCTTTACAAAAAAATAAGGGGAGTTACTTCGACAAGTTTTTTGATTTCCCCACAAACAACGAAATTTAAAGGGTGGTACGTTCATTAAGGACCACCCTGTATACATACATATATGCATATTATGTATGTATATGTATGTATGTTAGACGGTTATTTATCATAAATCAATTGTTGAAACACCAATATTAATACTTCTTGAGGAAAATAATTCTTTGAGACAGAAGGAGATGAAAATATAGGCCTTTGGCGTACCAAATGTGTGTTACCGCGTGTGTTCGACACGTTTTTTCTCGGTCTCCATCAATTAGGGAGGATTTTTGATATATCGAGTGTGAAGAACCAACATAGCCTAACTCACTTTTGTCAACTTTTCTGGAGCCTCAAAAACCTGCTTCACGGCTTAACCAGGTCTCTCTTGGTAATTTTTTTGACACCATTGTGTTACCATGTGACTCCAACAAGCAACTGATAGCTTTTTTCTAGAGAAATTATTGGCTAAGTAGAATTACTTGAGGTGAGCTATGTTGGGGGCAGATTTTTTTTTTTTTTTTTACTTAAGCAGTTGTGTTAATCCCTCAACCCCTTACAATAATGCCCAAGTCAACAAACGAGACAGAACCATCAAGTCCCCAAGACCGAGCAATAATAGCCTAAGTCACAGAATTGGGCAGAAAAATAGTGACCCAAGTCAAGCAAGATTTTCTGGCATCATTTACCTTGGTAAAATGATCAAAATCTTTCCCTTTTCAATATTAATTTGTGCAATGGGTTTACTGACTCCACTACTAATAATTTCCACATGCCCAGAACAGAAAAATTACTTTGAATAACTCACAATTTCATGGAGGAGGCTGGGCGACCATACCCAATGAAAGAAAAAACACTGACTTAGGCACTTGTGATCTTCCACTTTGACTTGAGCACTGTTGCCTTAAATGATTTTTCTCCCGTTTCCGTTGGCTAAACTGTTCATCTGACCACACCATTGGTTCCAGCACACTTTTTTCCATCAGGTTATGCCCTTATCTCAAACCCAAAAAAGTGACTTAGGCCATGGTTGGTTCTTCACCCTCTATACAGGGTGTGAGCCTAACTAGTCTGCCATACGGTACCAGTCGATCTTATAACTAATTTGAAACAAAAAATGTATGTTAGCAATTTTTTAAAAACCATTCGTTTTTGAGTTATTTCAACTTTAAACTTTTTTTTCGTGATTTTGACCTTTTGTCATTAAATCGGTCATAACTCCTTCGCTGTGTAAATTACAATTTGAGGATACCGTTGGAAAGAGAATTAAATTTCCTATCGGATAGATGCCTTAACTTTTTTTGAGTCAAGGTTTGAGACATGAAAACGTCCTCTAAAAAGAGAATTTTACGTAATTTTGGAAACCTTGCATTTTTTCAATCGCAAATTGAACTACGATAACCCATATTTTTTCAAGATGCAAGAACAGTAAACTTTCCAATGGTATAATCAAAACATATTTTACAACCGAATTGAGAGGAGAATTTTGTGTTTGAACGCAGAAAAACGTGCATTTGTTCAACGAAATCAGCCCTCTGGGCCTCCAGTTTCCGGTCTACTGCGTCGCCCACCCACTGCTATCGTCCGACCCCTCAGATCGACTAGGCGGAGGGCTGATTTCGTCGAACAAATGCACGTTTTTCCGCGTTCAAACACAAACTTCTCCCCTAAATTCGGTTGTAAAATATGTTTTGATTATACCATTGGAAAGCTGAGATTCTGGCGCAGTTTTTACTGTTCTTGCATTTTTAAAAAATATGGGTTCTTTTAGCTCAATTTGCGATTAAAAGATGCAAGGTTTCCAAAATTACGTTAAATTTTCTTTTTAGAGGACGTTTTCATGTCTCAAACCTTGGCTCAAAAAAAAGTTAAGGCATCTATCTGATAGGAAATTTAATGTTCTTTTCAAAGGTATCCTCAAATTGTAATTTAAACAGCTAATTAATGGAGTTATGACCGATTTTTGACAAAAGGTCAAAATCACGAAAAAAGTTTAAAGTTGAAACAACTCGAAAACGAATGGTTTTAAAATAAATTGCTACGACATATTTTTTGTTGAAAATTAGTTATAGAATCGACTGGTACCGTATGGCAGACCAGTTAGGCTTACACCCTGTATAATGTTTATGTATTGGCTATTGTCATTTCGTTGTTATGGCAAATAAAGCCGATTCTATTTTATGACCTACGTTTTGAATTTGCTGAACATGCTGTATGGTAAAATTCATTGATTGTTTCACGAAAGAAAGTGGGTCACATTTACACCAGACTAGAAATACACATCAAAATAGAAAACAACATCCTTCAGTGTCAAAACAACTGAAAAATACCTCATTTTTGGTTCGGCTCACAGATTGCTGCCTCCCTACTATTTTACATTTTTATGGATATTATCGCCCATTATATATTTTTAGAACATTAAAGGAGATTTCTCAACTAAAATTTAAATGCAAAGCTTCTCACTACTTTCCTCAACAACAATTCCGTCCATTTTCTAAGATTGTTAGGCAATTAAAAATTGGTGTTGATGGATCAGTTGATACACAATTTTACCGTTAAAGTGAGTTCTTTGAACTGCAGTCTGAATGGTGGTTCTGGTAATTGTAGGTTGATTCTATCATACCAACGTTCAGAAGACGATTTCTTTTCGTAAGTGAAAAACTTGAGTTCTCCTGTTTCCGTTTTATCAATAAAATACATCAATCCAACGTAAGAATCATTCTGTAACGCGAAGTATTTAATGAAATGTTAACATATTCTCGTTTGTTATTATAAAAAACATCACCGATATTACTACTGGAAACTTAGATGTGACCGTCCACAGGAAAACGTACTATAGCTTCCGGATTTTGAAATCGGGTTTATTGTCATTCCTGAGAGACGAGAAGCTTCTTAACACGATGCCGTTTTCAGATTTTCAGTATCTTAATCCGTTGAAAAGTAATAATTTTGAACCTCTGAATTACAAAAATGCTCAATGAATTAAAAAAAGGTCAAGAAACTGTTTTGATGTAGTTTTCTCACCTTTTCAACGTGGTTCTGATTTTTTTTTCCTTTTTATTAGCTCCAGTGCTACAGTTAGGAATGTTTTAAAGTAGGTTTCCATCCAAAATATAGGTTTTTTTAAAATTTGAGACTGGAACAATCGATCAAGTGGCCCTGGGAAGCTAAGATACATTATTCTGCCCGTAGGTTTTTGCAAATTATCAATGATTTCCAGTAATCGATTCGTAAAACGGCTTACAGATTCAGAAACTACGTTAAATATCCTATACGAATCGATAATAACCCGAAAAGTCGATTTTCTGACCCTGACTTCGTTTTGGTTTATTATTTTCAATAATGAACCTTTGGAATCGACCAAGAAAAAAAAAATTTTAACACCCCCTCAAAATTTGATGGTTTACGTTTCAAGGTACATAGAATCCAAAAATCGAATAAAAATTTGGCCGTCCGTCCGCCGTACGCGGCACTTTTGCCACTTAGCATTGACCGATTTTGATGAAATTTGGTATGTAGGCTCCATTTGGGGTCTAGTTGTGCCCCGAAGCTTTTGGTTGAGGTAGGTCACTTCTAAGGGTTCCAAAATCAATTTTAAAATTTTGAAAACGCCCTAACTCAAAAAATTTCGATATAAAGGTATTGTTTTTCCTTCAATTTTAGATTCTATAGAATTTTTAGAATTTTTTGAGACCACGCGGAGCTCTGTAGGACAAACCGTTCGCTTCCTACGAAAATTTAAGTGTTTATTTTGAAATATATATATAAATCAAAACACGAGTGTGAATCGCAAAAGAGGCTAATCTCCGTTCAAATTAGAGCTGATCGAAATGTAATCGATATTTGGTGATTTTGATTTTTTTCAAAAATTTTTTTTTTGATTTTTTTTTTTTTTTTTCCTTCATATTGGATGGTTGGTGATTGTGTAGACGAGTGATCTATATAGAAAAATAATAAACCATTGTGTAATAATTTGCAGCGTTTTTCGTTCTGCTGAAAAATTTTCTTCCAGAAGGAAAGGTACGTTTTCATGTGGACGGTCACATATTTCTTTTTGTAAATCCTTACAACGATATCGTCGTGGGACTAAATCGAATTAAAGTTTACCATTAAGCTACGTGGATGATTGAAATTTCAATTATAGGTACTTACGTACCACTACTCATTCAAATATTATTCACAACAATCACAACAATCTTCAAGAATTTCATAACTTTCAGAAGTGATCCGATTGAAGGGAACCTGGATGGTTCTGTACCAATTTCATCGAGATCGGATCATCGGTAGTTACCTACTGCTCATGCGCCAACGTGAAATTCTCGATAAGTTCAACTCGAAGGTTTCTTCTAATTCCGATGGAATTCGAATGAAGTACCTTCATAGGAACTTGAAGAATCTATGTCACACAAACTTGCCAAGTACTTTTATTACTACTGTTTTGGTTGAGATTTTTAGTCTAGTGTTGACTTTACAACTGTGTTTCTGATCTTGTTCTCCATTCGACATATTAATCCTTATAGATTTTCACCTCTTGAATTTGAAATTATTCTACGAAAGCATCGACTGATTAAACGAAAAAACAAGTTCTCTTACAATTCACTTTTAGGATTCCAGATGTCAAAAAAGTGGGTGTGGCACATAGCTTCCTAGAATCCATAACCCGATTATATAAATGATCCGATGCATACGGACAGACGGACATGGAACCAAAACTGTTGAGGAAGGCCTAAAACGTAAAAAGCGAGCGGGAATTTTGATTTTGAAGAAAATTTTTTTGTTTCCATCTTTGAAAAGTGAAATCAATGCTTCCACTTCCTTAGAAGACTCGGAAGCAAAAAGATGAAGTTAATTTGGATTTATTGCTCCGAAGTCTATCAAGGTAGCGAAGCATTTTTTAATTTTTCGAGGTTGAGAAAAAAAATGTTCTCCAAAATCAAAATTTCCACTTGCGTTTAACAATTTAAGCCTTCCTGAACAATTTAGGCTCCATGTCTTTCATGAAATCTTTGTATCGGGCATAACTTTCTATACGAAGTTTTGTCCGATTATGATTGAATTTTCACCGATTGTGCGGGTTGGCGTGTAGATGGTCCAATATGAGGGTTGAGTAAGGTACTTAGTGATTGATGTTTTGAGATCAGCTACAACGCATCGGATCATCTTTACAATTGGGTTATGTACACGATGTGCTACACCCACTTGGCAGACTTTTTAAAATTCATTTTGCTGGAAATAAGAGGTCTTCAATGAGTGACTCTTAACCTGTGACGTCATACGGTTCATGTAATCATGTACCGAGTATCCATAACACATGGTTTATCATTGCGTTTTGCCAAAAAGCATATTGTATTTTGTTTCTGAATATTTTCTATTTTGTAACCCTGGAACTGAGAACGTCGATCCTCCGACTCTCCTAGTCTCATCTCCACGACATGAATGGAATCTTCGCTTCATTCTCAGTTGAATTTCGCGCATCATTCAATTAGATAAATTCCATTTCCTAACATGTCAGTAGCTTTTCAAATGTAAATTCCTTTCGCATCTCATTTGCAGTTGCAGTTGTATAAATGTAAATTCACTTGCCTCAATTTTCCATTTTTGATTCAAAGTCATGAAGATTAACTATTTTTGCGAATCCTTAACAAAGTTTGTTAAATTAATCTTCACTAGATTCACATGTTCACTTTGATAGATTGGATTTCTGTTTTTGAAAAATGCAATAATATCCGTTGTGATCATTGCCTGAAATATGAGTTCAGGCAAAAACAATTTTTCCGGATTGTGTGTTTTATATGAGTCACTGACTCTTGAGCATTTCTGAATAATTACGAACATGACCCGTTTTAGGCATACTATTCGGAAATGGTCGAGGGTTCCCCTTCAGTGAGGCTTCACCCATTGAAGAGGAGGAAGTGCTGGAAATGAGAGGTCTTCAATGAGTGACTCTTACCCTGTGACGTCATACGGTTCATGCAGTATCCATAACACATGGTTTATCATTGCATTTTGCCAAAAAGCATATTGTATTTTGTTTAGGAATATTTTCTATTATGAAAATATTTATACAATATAATGTACCCATTCGCATAACATGTTCTTGCTTATAAGCTTTGAAATTGTATAAATTCAATGAAGATTAGCTTAAGCCGAATCATGTGGTTGCTAACATTGTACGCGGTCATCAGCCTTCAGCTACTTCCCGCTTGGTTTCACTTAGACGCTCTTTCTCTTCGAATCCAGATATCTTGCGACTAGCTTGTCTGTGTTCATACTGCTCTCTTGCTTTGCTTTTGCATTTCCAATCATATTTCGAGTCATTCAATAAATTATTGATTAAGGGTACAAGGAAATTTTCCCCGAGAGTACAATTTCCCGTAAAACGTATGTACCGTTTTCTCGGGTTGTAATCAACCGATCACCTTGATTTTTTTTAAATATTGTCGAGCATCCTATGCTCTATAACTGGTGCAAAGGATAATTTCGTACGACGCTTGAGGAAAGAAAGGCGGATTTTTGAAAAAACCATCAAAATTAGGGCTCTAACCTACCAAAACGGACCACATTTTTATCTTGTTGTCAGGAAAAATACGCCAATCCCTATGCGCAGTTGGTGTATAAGATACTGACGTACAAGTAAAAAAAAAGAACAAGGAGATAAGTCCAGTATAACTCAACAAAAAGGAACACGAGTGCTAGAAAACGCGATTTTTCAGGAAACACGATTTTCTGAAATTAAACAATGTTCATCTCATGACGTCATCATACGGTTTCCTAACGCTTCCAACTTAGTATCAATCTTAAAGTCACTGTTTTGTCTACATATTTTTGACCCCCATCTCCAGACCTTCGTTTCAACAGTGAGTTCGTTTCATGATGTAAAATGCATGATACATTGGTTTTCCGTTTACACTCAAGTTTAGTTGTTTGGTTGTCTCAAATATTCAGTATCGCTCGTTGAAGCTTACAGCCGATACATTTCTATGGTCGATTTTTAAGTATAGTATTAATGTAATACCTAATAACTAAAATTCAAGCGTTTCTAAGAGTTACATCACATCAAGCTAAAAGTACCTATGATTCTGTCATTCACAAATTATTTTCTAATCCTTTTCCAAACCCATTGATAAAGAAAGTGAAGAGCAAAGAAAGCACTTACCGCTGACCATATTTTGACGGTCTCATTCCCGTAGGTAATTACTCCAGAATACAGCACCGCGTAGTTGGATACTGTTTCAGCAGCCAAGAGTGCTACATGTTCAAACAACTTCTTGTTCCTCGTAGCCTGAATCAGAAATTATTTCCTTACAGGTTCATTTTGGTTTATTTTTACAATGGCAGCCATAACTATTCTTTATCGAACGGAAGATTTTACAGCTTTCAGATACACCTAAATTGGAATCTTGAAAACAGAAGTGCTCTGTAGAAAGCATGGGAATATTCCCCTATTTTACCATTCTAATGACATTATTTGTGTGTTGATAATAATTTATTCCAAGCTAAAACTACTAAAATCACTATTTTTCTTACACTGAACAAGATTTCGTTGGCCATTAAATACGACACAAAGTTCTTGTTGACGAAGGTTTCGTACGATTCAATACCTTGAGCATGAGCAAGGCTGAACGTAAACATGAATCGACTATAACACGTAGAAAGAATACATTAGTCGAACTTAAAGATACCTGCACTCAGAAAATAACCATTACTGTATGAAAATATGACAAGCCGGTCTTATACACCAAGTTTTTGATACATTTATGTTTTCCTAAGTTGTAATTCATGCATTTTATTAGAACGTAAACCTGGTAGTGAGTTAACGAAGTATAGGGACTAAAGTAAGATATTTATTGACACAATCCTATTTAACTCGAAAAGAACTAAATATTACTCAGTAAGCTTATTACTACCACGTACTCCAAAATGTCTCCAAACGGATACTTATGCAATAAACGTTTGTATCCGTGTTTTTTGCTTTGGTGGTGCAGAGCACTGACAACTTTCAAGAGGCAGTTGCTGGCTCCATCTCTCAACCAAAGCCACCTTAACATTTGCGTACTGTTCGAAATTTCTTTGATTTCTTCGTCGAATTTCAATGGGAGAGCCTCAGCCTTGACCCCATAATCGGAATAGAAAATCATGGACAAAGTGTGTAGAACTGTGAGTAGGTCGACTTCTTCTGTATAAATTGAAATTCCCTGCGCCAAGGAATTCAAAATTAGCCAATATTATCGAAAGACTGCTCAAGACCGATTTTTGAATGCTATAACTTTGAACATTGTGTAAATTGCAACTTTCAAACGAGCAACGCTGCAACGCTATTTTTCCCTTCTCGACACCATTTTGGACGCAACGGCCGAGTGGTCATTTTGTATTCTACGTGTAACTGATTGCTTATCTATCTAAACCATAAACTCTCTTTGCAATCCTAAGAGCAACTGTACCTTTCATGAATCTCTAAAATCGAAGTTGTGCAATAAACCAAATTGTGAGAACCCAGGACGAATGGGCGCGGGGAACTGAAGTAGCACTGGTCACCGCGAGATCGCGGGGCCTGTACGATCAGCGGCCCCGCGGTGTTCCCCGCCCCTCGCCCATAGTCGGCGGAATAAATCTTCGCGACTAAGTTGGGAGCCTCCCCTTCCCCGCGCGCCCCGAGCCCCGAGGCAAAGGACGAAGACGCTGTGTCAGCAGCCCCCGAAGGACGACGCCCGCCGGAAAGGAGGACGGATTCGAGGGAGTAGCGTGAGACGAGCTAGTGGGCTGCACCAGTGAATTTACCGTGAAAGTTGAATTGTGAAGAAAGTACTCTCAATGTGGGGAAGGAACTTCTGTTACTTGGGTAAGTGTCGTGTATAAGTGTCAGAAAATTCTGTGCCATTGTGGAGCTCGTCTAAAAGGGTCAAGGGCTGGAAGTACCCACTGATTTCGGGGAGTCATTGTTAATTCGTATGAGGTATTTTGTGATAATATTGTCGGGGCTCAGTTATTTCTACTAGGGGATTAGACCCAATAGTACGGGGATTCATTGTTATTTTGTATGAAGTATTTAGGGATAATTTTGTCGGGGCTCAGTTATTTCTACTAGGGGATTAGACCCAATAGTACGGGGATTCATTGTTATTTTGTATGAAGTATTTAGGGATAATATTGTCGGGGCTCAGTTATTTCTACTAGGGGATTAAACCCAATAGTACGGGGATTCGTTGTTATTTTGTATGAAGTATTGCTCGGGATAATCTTGTGGGGTGAGTTAATCTCCTTTTATTGTATTCGTAGTCTAGTGTATTTTGTTAGGTTCCCATATTCAGCCACCCTGCGGGGATAGAAGTTAACTTACGGTGTATTATCGTAGTTGCAGTTGCGTGTTGTTAGAAGGTGTCCTTCAATTGCTGTATAAATTACGATTTCTGGGAGAATAAAAGGGTGTCAAATTGGAACGCGCGTGTGTGTGAACTCTTTATTTGAATATCCTTACCCACTTGCGGGGCTCCCTTACAACTGGTGTCAGATGTGGGGTCAGCTGCAAGAACGTTGACCTTACCCACGAGCCCCGAGAGTGCGAAGGATGTCCGAGCTAGAGGAGCTGAGACAGCGCTTGGCGGAGGCCGAGCTGGCCAATTTGGCCTATGCAGAAAAGGAGGAGGAGCTGCAACAAAAGCTTCGAGATGCCCGTTTACGGCTAACCTATGGGTCAGCGGGGGCGGAAGGGAAGGATTCGGGAGAGGGGAAATGGGACGTTCGGAACCCCATGTCCGAGCTCGTCGATTTGTTGAGGAGTAGCGGATTGGGGGCGAGACCGGAGGTCCACAAGGTGAGAAAAGATTTCAGCATGCAGAGCCTAGGTGCGAAAGTGGGGGGGGACTAAGGACGAAGTCCCAGTTGAAGAGTTCCTAGCTCAACTACGCAGCATAGGAAAAACCGGGCACTGGGAAGACTCGGACTTAGTCACCATCTGTAGACTCAAATTGCAGGGGATGGCCACCGCCTTTATCGAAGGGCACCCGGAACTAACGGGAGAGGGAGTGACATTTCCCCAGCTTGAAGCGGCCCTGAAAAAAAGGTTCGCGGATCCGAAGGTATGGGAGGTCAGGGAGGAGGAGTTGAGGAGGTGCGTGCAGGGACCGACCGAGAGTATCCGGGAATATGCGGACCGGGTATTGAACCTTGGGAGACGGGCCATCCGACCCGCAGATAATGCGATAGAATCCGCATGGCTCCAGAACGAAGGTGACAAGCGCACCGTGAAAGCGTTGGTGCGAGGACTGCGGAGAGTAGTCGCTAAAGAAGTGGCCCTACGTCACCCAACCACCACGGATGAAGCCATTGAGATGGCTTTGGAGGTGGAACACACCCTCCGGCAGTTGAGGTACAGTGAAATGGGTCGGGAGGGGCGGGTGTTGGCCATCGATGAGGTAGGACCTGAACCGGACCTACCTGCGGATGAAGTGGCGGCCATGTGGCCTAACCACAGAGTACCACGGCGCGCAGAACCGCGAGACAGCTGTCCTCAGTGCGCCCGAAGAGCACCCCAGGCTGAACGGGGGGCTCCTATGTCGAACCCACCAACATGTTTCCGATGCGGACAGCCAGGGCATATGGCCAGGTTTTGTAAGGCGGATGTAGAGTCAGGAGCGCTACAGAGGACTGCCCTTCCAGTGTGTTATCGCTGTCAGCAGACTGGGCATATCGCCCGGTACTGTACAACCATGGTTGCAAGTGAGGAGGCCGAAAGGCAAGAGGATGACCCAAAAGCCAGGGGTCCACGGAGTGCTCCAGCCGCGGACTGACCCAACTAGGAGCTAGGGAGAGACATTGGATGCCAGCCCTGTTACCCCTGGAGGATGGGCCGGTGATAGAACTAGAGGTAGAAGGGACGCTTTTGCGACTCCTTGGTGACACGGGGGCCCAAGTATCCTTACTTCAACGCCCCATAGCTGGAATCGCAATACACCCGGCCCTATCAGATCTAAGAGGATTAGGAGGAACTCTTAGGATAGAGGGAGAGCAGGCCGTCCACTGTCGTTGGAAGGGGACTGAGATGACCCACAGGTTTAAAATCGTGGATGTGGGTTTACCGTTGGACGGAATCTTGGGGACAGATATTATGCGGAAGTTGGGGCCCACCGTGTATCATGAAATTGGTCGAAAGCTAGGCCTGACCGTGGGGAATCCCTCGACCCCTACTCCGAGGTTGGCCTCATTAGCAGTAGATGGAGGGGGAAAGTGAGTGAAACGGATGGCTGAAAAGGTTGATGAATTAGCCCTAAGGTATGGCCGGTGCCCGTTGTTATCTGTGTCTCAACCCAAGGACCCTGGGGTAGGTTCTGTACATCCGCCTAAATTAAGTAGGCAAAAGCGGCAGAATGAAAATGGGGATCCACCCGGCTATCGAAAGGGCCCTGATCATTGGTTAATGCAAAGAACCGAGGTGAAAGACGTTCCCGGGAGTGACCCGATAGTCGCTCCTAGGAAAATACCTAAAGGAAGGGTTCAAGGGCAAAAGGAGCCAGACCGGAGTGAATGTGAGGAAGAAGTGACGGAGGCTTTGGCATCCCGGAGACAAGTGGTCCCCGCTTTAAGTCGAGCACTCGTTGCAGTCCTGGTGCCTGGTGAGGAAGGGAGCGAGGTACTATTGGAGCCCTATGAGTTACCACAGTCAGGGCTGAGAGGAGGGCGAAGTGTGGGGAAGATATCACAGGGACAAGCGTGGATGAGTGTAGTCAATTTGACCAAGGGTGATATGGTGGTGGACCGGCACCAGCGGTTGGCTGAGACAGAGAGGGTAGTTCCCCAGTACTCTATAATGGTCGCCCAACCCGATACGGGGAGGAGAGGGTATGAACCAGGCCTCCTAGAGGAAAAGTTGAAACACCTCAGTCTGGGAGACCGAAGACAAGTAGAGGCGGTGTTACTACCGAGGTCCCATATCTTTGATAACCCGGGTGGAATGGGCTGTAGATTACCGGTGGCACATCGCATAGATACAGGAGCCACTGCCCCTATTGCGAAGCGACCTTATCGGGTTCCGGAGGCTCAGAGAGCAGTAGTGCAGCAACACTTGGATGAAATGTTGGAAAATGGAGTGATACAGCACTCAAGCAGTCCCTGGTCGGCTCCTATCGTATTAGTACCTAAAAAGGGCTCGGAAGGAGAGGTTAAATGGCGGTTCTGTACAGATTTTCGGGCACTGAACGCAGTCACGAAAAAGGACGCCTACCCCCTACCCCTAATTAACGAGACCCTGGAGCGGTTGGGAAGGAGCCAGTTCTTTACTACCTTGGACTTGGCTTCGGGGTATCATCAGATACCAGTGGCGCAAGAGGATCAAGAAAAAACGGGATTCTCTACGTTGGGGAGACACTTTCACTACCGCAAGATGCCCTTTGGGCTCGTGAACGCACCGGCCACTTTCCAGCGGACCATGGATCATTTACTTGCTGAAGTGTTGGGTGATGCATGTTTCGTCTATTTAGATGACATTATTATCCATAGTCAGACCGTGGCTCAGCACTGCGAGAGATTGGGAAGAGTACTGGATTTGTTAATTCAGGCCAATTTAAAGGTAAAATTGGAGAAGTGTGCCTTTTTACGGGAGGAGGTATCTTATTTGGGGCATAAGGTAACGGGGGATGGTGTGAAGCCTGACCCGGAGAAAGTGGAAGCCATCCAGGCCTTCCCAGCTCCAGGGAGTGTAAGAGAAGTTCGTGGATTCCTCGGACTCGCGGGGTATTATAGAAGATTCATACCCGATTATGCCGAGACCAGTAAGCCCCTCACCCAACTTCTGAAAAAGGATTGTTCCTTTCAGTGGGGTCCTGAACAGCGAGCTGCCTTCGAAGCACTCAAAGCTGCCTTAAAATCCGACCTCCTGTTAATATACCCCGATTTCACGGAACCATTCATTTTAGCCACGGATGCATCGGATGGTGCCGTAGGGGCCATACTTTCCCAGCGTAGAGAGGGTTTTGAACGCCCTATTGCCTATGCCAGTCGACAAATGAATCGTGCAGAAAAAAATTATTCCACCACCGAGAAGGAGCTTTTGGCTGCCATGTGGGCGGTGAAGCAGTTTAGGTGCTACCTTTATGGTAGACGCTTCACCCTAGTGACCGACCATGCAGCCTTAAAGTGGATGCTCGGACTTAAAGATCCCTCTTCCCGGCTGATGAGATGGGCACTTAAACTGGCGGAATTCGACTACGAAGTCGAACACAAGCCGGGTAAGCGGCATACGAATGCCGATGCCTTGAGTAGAGCGCCTGGGGTGGCGGCACTACTGGCTCCGGATGCCACGCACGTTCGGGAGGATGTGAATAAATTAAGGGAGAAGCAAACGGAGGAATGGGGATCCACTTTGAAGAGCCCGAATTATGTGAGAGATGAGCGTGGACTTTGGTACAGAAACATGGGTAAATCCGAAGGGGACAGTGGGATAGTGAAGAGGCGGCTGTTACTCCCTGAGGAGTGGCGGGAACAGGTGTTAAATCAGAATCATAGTGCACCTTGGGCTGGACATCAAGGTAAAAAGAAGACCCTTCTGAGGGTTGCACAGAGGTATTGGTGGCCAGGTATGAAGAAGGATGTAGCCGAGTATGTCAAGAGGTGCCCTTCTTGTAATCGACGAAGGGACGGGAATCCTAAGGCGCCCATCCAGCCAGTTCAGATCCCCGAAATGCCCTTTGAGTTAGTGTCCATGGATGTGGTGGGGCCCCTACCGGAAAGTCGTACGGGGTATCGTTATTTGCTGACTTTTGTTGACCATCTTAGTCGCTATGCCGAAGCCATACCTTTAAGACGGCAAAGGGCCAAGGATATAGCAAAGGCATTCGTGAATAAAATCGTGTTGAGATATGGCCCTCCGAAGCAGTTGTTGACTGATCAGGGTCGAAACTTCACCTCGAAGATAATGACCAGTACTTGCAAATTATTGGGGGTGACTAAACTTCAGACCACTCCATACCACCCGGAGTGTAATGGAGTTGTGGAACGTTTCCATGGGACACTTATTAGGATGATGGGTCACTTTGTGAAAGAGAGTGGAAGTGACTGGCCCAGTTGGATACCATATGTGCTGGCGGCGTATCGTAGTGTCGAACATTCTGCCACGGGGTATACTCCTCACTACCTATTATGTGGAATGGACATGGGGCTACCAGGGGAAGGGTGGGCTCAACCCGTCCCACCCATAGGACCAGTTCGGCAAATAGGCGACCGACTACGTCAAGCCTGGAAAGTGGCTAGTGAAACTATACAAAAGCAGTGGAAAGTTCGAGCTGACCGTTGCAACCGAAGGCGACGCCCTCGCACCTTCCATCCAGGGGACTGGGTCTACCTACATGTCCCCAACCGGCCTGTAGATTGTAGTGCTAAATTCCACTGCCCATGGACAGGGCCCCACCGAGTCATCGAATCCCATTCCCCAGTCACATATAAGATTAGATTGACTGGAGGAGGTGAGGTGGTGGTGCACTCCAACCGACTAAAGCCGTCCTACCAGGCGGGGGGGTACAGTGAAGAAGAGAGCGAAGGTGAGAAACAGGGTCCAGCTTCTGAGGACGACGAGGGTGTAGAGTATCGGGGTAGGTCGGAGAGTGCAGAGGACGAAGTAGAGAGCAATGGTGTACTGAGGCCTAGTACACCCTTAGGACGGGAAAGTGAGGGAGAGGAGCAAAGTGAAACTGGACTAGAGTCTTCAGAAGAGGGAGACTCTGGCAGCTCGTGGGAGTCGTTCTCCCACCAAAGTGACAATAGTTCGGTCCACTCTTTTCCCTCGGGGACAGGCAGTGTCATGGGGCCCGTGGATTTGGTGGTGCCCCACTGGATGAGGGGACAGGCAACTACATCCCATCTGGCTGTAGCGGGGTCCAGCCATACCCCTGGGAGCGACCCTTCTACGGCCTCCTCCTCCCCCCTGCTGAGCATTAGTGACGCAGGCTCTCCAACCCCTGGTCAGGGTACAGCGTCCACCCCGGGAAGCATAGAGGCTCCTTATTGGGAAAGTGACCCTCGGAGTTTGGGACCGCATCCCGAGGACTCCACTCCCCCGAGTCCAGTACCTGCAGAAGTGCAGCCCGAGGTGGATGTTGACCGTCGACCTCAACGGACCAGGTGTCGCCCTAGGCGATTCCTAGATTATGAGGTAAACTGGAAGGATGAATAAGGACGGAGTGAGAGGAGTCTCGGGAAGAAGTAGGGGATAGAGGAATTGGGGTAGGCTCCTTAGAGTAAGGAATCGAATTCCGAGATAGTGATTAATGGATGGGCGTGTATGTTACAGGAGTGCTGTTGGTGGGATTCGGAAGTGGCACCTCGCCGGGACCGGAAAGCGGACTCGGGGCACTTTTCCTTAACCCTCGCCCCTTGACATTAACAGCAAGGGAGTGGAGGGTGGTGGTGGATATCGATGTGGTAGAAATCGGAGATAGGGTGAGAGCCATAGGTGAGACGGTGGCCACGCTCACACAAGAATTAAAACCTCTAACGGAAAAGGACACCAGACTCAAGCCGAGCTACTTTGATATAAAACGAGCCGCAAAGGTAGCAAGGGAGTTAGAGGAAGCAGCTGGCGAAATGAGAGAGTATCTGCCTGTTAACCGCGCCCGAAGGGGGTTGGTAAACGTTGGAGGGACCATACTCAAGTTACTGTTCGGGACCCCTGACGCGGAGGAAATGGAGGCCGTCCGTAAGGGAATTCAGACCGGAGAGGAACGGGGGCGAAAACTGGTTATGGTAGAACGAGAACACTTATTAGTGACCCGTACCCTGAGTAAGGAAGTGACAGAAAACACTCAACGGCTGCAAGCAACGGTGGCTGATATGCTAAACCTAACGTTGGTGGTCAAAACTCATCAGAATCAGATAAAGGAAATGGGGGCTCTTTTTAATCAAACCGTATGGCTTCTCCAAATGATTAGGGAGGTAGAGGTAGACTTGATTAGAGCAGGGGAGAAAATTAAGGAAATTACCGCGGCTGTAGGGGAGGGGGCCATGGGGAAGCTCAGCCCTTTTCTCATATCACCGCGTGAACTCTCGCAACTGGTAACACTGGTGGCCGAGGGTTTACCGCGAGAGCTTTCCATGGTGGCAGGGAGTGGCGTGGCACAAATGCATGGTCACTACCAGACCGCCCAGGTCAGCGGGTGGCACGACGACCAGGCCATCCACCTCCTCCTGTCCTTCCCACTGGAGACCAAGGGCCCTCGCTACACCCTATATGAGGTAGCCACCACCCCGGTGCTCGACCTCGCAAGTGGACGACACCTCCGCCTAAACACCCCATTTAGATACTTGGTGGTGTCGCAAGACAGGGAGTATTATGCTGCACTGGAAGTATTCGATAAGGAGACCTGCCGACAACGCCCAATGCTCATTTGCCCTCCATCCTTCCCGCTGGTGCACCGCAGCGTCAAGGAGTGCCTCAGCAGCATCTACTTCCAGAACTCCGACGCCGCGGAAATTTGTGAATGGAGCGTTTTGGTCCAGCCCCCAGCAGATGTCTGGAGATGGGAAGCTGCCAGCCAGAAGTGGTATTACAGTCTGTCACAGCCCGTTGTACTCACGGAGCAGTGCCCGGATGAGGCTGCGGTAGAGATTACCTTGACCGGAAGTGGAGTAATCCAGCCTCAGATACAGTGTACGCTCCGTACGGCTACGCACAAGTTGCTACCGGCTGGGGGCAAAGTACCAGCACAGCATTTCTTGAGGAATCGGACCATTGACGTACCCACATTATGGAGCCTCAATGCCACTCAACCGCTTGAAGATAAGAACCTCGACGCAATAGTTGACCAACTCCGCCAGCAGGGACAAGTGCAACCAGGAGTTTGGTCCGAAGACGAAATACGGCTAGAAGCAGCCCTACGGATGCTAGAGGAGAATGAGGGGAATGGACCTGCCCTGGTGTATGGTCTTGGTAGTGCCGCGATCGTCCTCATCCTTATGCTGGGTCTGGGAATGTGGTGGTACCGCCGGACCTGTGTTGGTTGTTGGACCCCCCAGACCAGCAAACCAACCTCGGAGGGTGCAGACTCAGATCGACGCCTGGAAGTCAGGCCCATCCGGTGGCCTCGTCGTACGCCCCAGCGAGAAGAATCCCATGACCCCCCACAGCAGCTGGTGGATATGACGGTTAAAGAAGCAGCCATATACGCTGCCCCTTTAAAAAAGGGGGGAGCTATGAGAGAACCCAGGACGAATGGGCGCGGGGAACTGAAGTAGCACTGGTCACCGCGAGATCGCGGGGCCTGTACGATCAGCGGCCCCGCGGTGTTCCCCGCCCCTCGCCCATAGTCGGCGGAATAAATCTTCGCGACTAAGTTGGGAGCCTCCCCTTCCCCGCGCGCCCCGAGCCCCGAGGCAAAGGACGAAGACGCTGTGTCAGCAGCCCCCGAAGGACGACGCCCGCCGGAAAGGAGGACGGATTCGAGGGAGTAGCGTGAGACGAGCTAGTGGGCTGCACCAGTGAATTTACCGTGAAAGTTGAATTGTGAAGAAAGTACTCTCAATGTGGGGAAGGAACTTCTGTTACTTGGGTAAGTGTCGTGTATAAGTGTCAGAAAATTCTGTGCCATTGTGGAGCTCGTCTAAAAGGGTCAAGGGCTGGAAGTACCCACTGATTTCGGGGAGTCATTGTTAATTCGTATGAGGTATTTTGTAATAATATTGTCGGGGCTCAGTTATTTCTACTAGGGGATTAGACCCAATAGTACGGGGATTCATTGTTATTTTGTATGAAGTATTTAGGGATAATATTGTCGGGGCTCAGTTATTTCTACTAGGGGATTAGACCCAATAGTACGGGGATTCATTGTTATTTTGTATGAAGTATTTAGGGATAATATTGTCGGGGCTCAGTTATTTCTACTAGGGGATTAAACCCAATAGTACGGGGATTCGTTGTTATTTTGTATGAAGTATTGCTCGGGATAATCTTGTGGGGTGAGTTAATCTCCTTTTATTGTATTCGTAGTCTAGTGTATTTTGTTAGGTTCCCATATTCAGCCACCCTGCGGGGATAGAAGTTAACTTACGGTGTATTATCGTAGTTGCAGTTGCGTGTTGTTAGAAGGTGTCCTTCAATTGCTGTATAAATTACGATTTCTGGGAGAATAAAAGGGTGTCAAATTGGAACGCGCGTGTGTGTGAACTCTTTATTTGAATATCCTTACCCACTTGCGGGGCTCCCTTACACAAATTTGTAACGCTTGTAATTTTAACATGAAAAGCGCTGCAAATTATTACACAAAGGTTTGTTATCTTTCTATGATCATTAGCCTGCAAAGAACACAGGTTTGCCAATGTCACTGACTACCAAACATAATATCAACCGATTTTGGTTTATTATTTCCAATAATGAACCTTTGGAATCGACCGAGAAAAATAATTTTTTAAAACCCCCTCAAAATTTGGTGGTTTACGTTTCAAGGTACTTAGAATCCAAAAATCGAATAAAAATTTGGCCGTCCGTCCGCCGTACGCGGCACTTTTGCCACTTAGCATTGACCGATTTTGATGAAATTTGGTATGTGGGCTCCATTTGGGGTCTAGTTGTGCCCCGAAGATTTTGGTTGATGTAGGTCACTTCTAAGGGTTCAAAAATGAATTTTGAAATTTTGAAAACGCTCTAACTCAAAAAATTTTGATATAAAGGTATTGTTTTTTCTTCAATTTAAGATTATATAGAATTTTTAGAATTTTTTGAGACCACGCGGAGCTTTGTAGAACAAATTGTGTAGAACAAATTGTTCGCTCCCTACGAGAATTTAAGGGTGGGACGTACGATAAATCAGAAACACGAGTGTGAATAGCGAAAGAGGTCTAATCTCCGTTCAAATTTTAGTTGACCGAAATGCGATCGATGTTTTTCTTCATGTTGGATGGTTGGTGGCTTTGCAGACGAGTGATCAATATAGAAAAATAATAAACCATTGTGTAATAATTTGCAGCGTTTATAAATAAAGATCTCCCCTCAAAGACAAATAGTCTTGATGTGACGGAGGGGGCACGGTATAAATAAAAATAAATAAAAGAATCAAATATTAATGGGGAGGACGCCGAGGACTCACCCAACGCCGGCCCTAGGGATAAGGGAAGATGAGGAAGGTGGGGGGAGGGAGAGAGGGATGAAGGGAAAGAATAAAATGAAGAAAGAGAGACAACCAATTGAGGTATGAGCCAAGCAGGTCATGGGTGGTGATACCACGGAGTAGACCTACTGATATGCCCAACTCGCGCAACTCCGTGGCACTTTTCCCGCACCACACCCCGTGCCACGACAATGATGCAGCATCACCCTGATGTTGTTGGATGCCACTCCTTTCAACTCCGACACCGCTTGCCGTAAATTATTTGTGTCATACTTTCGTATCTTAACTCATCAGGTCTGCTCCATGTCCAAGCTGCCGTTGATAACTTGGACATCCAGGATAATGCAAGACTGGTCGGGCTTACCCTGGTCACTTGGCATGACATGTGCTTCGTCATCAAGCAGCTAGGAAATTGAGTCTCCCTCTCAATTTCCTAGCTGCTTGATGACGAAGCACCTGCTATCCTGCTACATGACACAGATGTTCATTTCCACTTCGACAGAAGCGGCAAAGGGTATTTGTTGTTCATCGACTCTCTCGAACACCGCGCCGCAGTTGGCAACCTACTACCATAATACCTACTTCACAATCAAGTTTATTTGAAAGAAATAAACGCTTCACACTCAATTCGAAGAAACAGGGAGTTGAGGTTGCTCTAGTTATTAGGAAATTCGATTACTGGTTGCTAAGGACGCAAAACTGAGTACAACTCGAAGAAACGAAAATTTGAACGGAGATACCTCTTTTGCGATTCACACTCGTGTTTTTCAAAGTGGGTGAACGGTTTTTCCTACAGAGCTCTGGATAGTCTCATTCGAATTTAAAAATTCAATACCTTTTAAATTGATGAAAAAATACTTTATATCAAGAGTTGTTGAGTTAGAGCGTTTTGAAAAATTGCAACTCTTATTTTTCAACGCTTAGAAGTAGCTGGTATAAAAAAAAAAGCTTCGGGGCACAACTGGACCTCAAATGGACTATACCAAATTCCATCGAAATCGGTTCATGGAAACTAAGGGAAATGCCCCCTTAACGGCCGTCGGACGGAAAATTTTTTATTCGATTTTCGGATTCTAGGTACCTACCTACCTTGAAACGTAAACCAAGGGGGTGTTGAATTTTTTTCTCTTGGTCGATTCCGAAGGTTCATTATTGAAAATAATAAACCAACAACCAGTTTCAGGGGCTACTCCTTTCTATATTCCTTATGGATGGAGAGATTAGCAAACTGGTGGAACTGTATACAAATTTCGTATTTATTTAGGTAATTTTATTTTCGATTCAAACCAAACTAGACTTACAAGGTTTTACACTCTTACTATCGATAAATAATATCGTAAATCCAAAGAACCGTTCTTACTTGATTAACTAACCCAACTATTACTGATCTTTCACTCGTTGTTAATTTCCATTTGTAGGGTGAGAAATGTGTCGAGACAACCCCTTTCCAAATCAAGTAGTTAGCTCCTCTCAGTAACTGTTCGACTTTACCGAGTGCCTGCAATTGATACAAGTCCCAGAAGGTCGAGACTTCAGCTTTTCCAGTGAGCTGGAAGAACGGAATTATTCTTTTCAATTACCAAGTACGTTACCATTGATATTAGTTACACACTTTAATTGTGGGACCTATCGTTCGTGCCGTGGTGATTACACCTAAAACGTGCAAGAATATAATGTCTTTATTATTTTTGCAGCTGAAGCACTATGAAGCTTGAAAAATTGTTTCTATGGCCTAGAGACAAAAACCATTATTGTGAATCATTGTCAAACTAATGGGTCGCATGCAACCCAAGGAGACTGGATGTAACCTGGAAATGTCTGCATATGGGTTCTGTGCGACCCACGTATTTTGCTTCCGAGTCTACCAAGGTAGCGGAAGCTTTGTTTTCACTTTTTAAGGACGAAAAAAAAAGTTCTCCAAAATCAAAATTTTCACTCGCGTTTTGCGTTTTAGACCTTTCTGAACAATTTAGGTTCCGTGTCTGTGTGTCTGTCTGTCTGTCATGAATTACTTGTAACGCGCATAACTGTACGAAGTTATTGTCCTATTTCTATGAAATTTTCAGAGATTGTGCGGGTTGGTGTGTAGACGGTCCCCTATGAAAATCATCATCCTCGGACTGATAGAAGCTACTGCGCATGCGAAAACGTGAATTTCCTTGTAACGGCCATAATTTCCACATTTTCTACCCGATTTCGATGAAATTTTCAGGGATTATGCGAATTAGGTTGTAGATGGTCCCCAATGAAATTCATCATCCCAGGACTGATAGTAGCTACTGCGCATGCGCAAACGTGAATTCCTTGTAACAGCCATAACTTCCATATTTTCTACCCGATTTCGATGACATTTTTAGAGATTACGCGGATTAGGTTGTAGATGGTCCCCAAGGAAAATGAAGGCCTTAAAATTTACAGAAGCCTCTGCGCATGCGCATACGTAAAATCCTTGTAACAGCCATAACATTTACATTTTTCATCCGCATTTGATGATATTTTCTAGGATTGTCCAGATTAGCGTGTAGATGGTCCCCTATGAGGGTAGTAAAAGGTACTTAGAGATTGGTGTTTTGAGATTGACTACTATGAATCGGATCATCTATATAATCGGGTTATGGATACGAGGAAGCTATGTGCCACACCCACTTGGCAGACTTTTTTATTTTATGCTATTGCTTCCGAGTCTACCAGGGTAGCGGAAGCTTTTTTTCACTTTTCAAGGTTGACAAAAAAAGTTCTCCAAAATCAAAATTTTCACTCGCGTTTTACGTTTTAGACCTTCCTGAACAATTTTGGTTCCGAGTCTGCCTGTCTGTCTGTCATGAAATCCTAGTCACAGCCATAACTTCTACTTCAGAAAAAAATGGCACTTGAAGGGGTTAAACTTACTGTTATTAATTAGAGTTGTTATGGTAGTTACAAGGTCAAAAACACGAAAAAATCTTAAATCTGAAAAAAATCGGTTTATAAGTTGAGTAATACATATATTATATGTAACATATAATGTCACATACATGTAACATATAATATACATATAGGACATTATTGTTGCAAATTAGTTGATGAATCTCCTCCCGAAGTAATGATCACATCATCTGATGTACCATGTGCATAGGCGAACAGGGTATATCAGACTTCAAATTTCACTCGTCGTCCGCTAAAAGGAAGCTCCTTATGAGAACTGCAGAGACAATAATTATGCTGTATGGTGCAGAAGTGTGGACATACTCCCTTAGGTTCCAAAAGAACAGGGGACGTATGAAAGCTGTGCAGAGGAGATGAGCTCTGAGAATCTGTAGCTTATTCAGTTTATATCAGGTCCAGCATCACAAGTGATAGCAGGAACAATTCCGATATACCACCAGGCACTGGAACGTAAGAGGTCTCGAGTGAGGAAGGCATAGGCATTGTCCATTGTAAAGAAGGAAGAGCGGGAGGAAACCATCCGTTGATGGCAAGGCAACTTTGTTTGTGAAACCCGTGGGCGGTGGACAGCCCACACAATAGACTCAATTCCTTCCAGGGCATGGATACTTGCGCTCTTTCTAAGTAAAGATCTGACCCAGAGTGCAGATACTGCGGGAAAGAGGAGGATGATGACTGCCAAACCGTCATTACATGCCCGCAATGGGAAAATATGAGGAAGAGCGCAGAAGAAGACGTTGGAACATTACAGACAATCATACATGAGTTGATAAGGAACAAGTCGAGCTAGGACGCAATGGCAGTATTCATTGCAGCAGTCCTCAAAGCAAAAAAGCTGGATGGGAGGTGGGAGGAAGAAGACGAGGAATATAATTGATCGAGAGGACGGATACCGGACTGGAAAGCAGAAGTAGGAGCAGCTTTTAGGCACAATAAAGGGGTCACCTTGAAGTAATACTGTATCGCTTTTAAAAAGTTTTCCCACTCCAAGAAAAAAAAGAAACTCTTCAATCTCCTATTTGATACCAATAGGCCAAAAATGTGTACATGGTTGCATTTTACTTACGATGACAAAGTGATCACTGCTACATGAAAAACTCATCTCCAAGTCATGGCCACACAAAACCACTTGACGCCAATAAGGAACAAATGTCAGGATACTCTGGTAATTGGACTGAGCCAGTATGACAGCTCCTGTAATTTGGTTGTACCGTAGAAATTAGAGTTAGATACAATCGTTAGAGAGAGTTACTTGGTATGTAATGCAAGTAGGTACCTACTGTAATTATCCGCAAAGCCGTGTGTTTTTTCGACGAATCAGTAACATTAGTGTTATCTATTCGTTATTTAGATCTTTAATTGTCAATATTACCTGGTAAATCTTAGAATCTAATATAGGATAGTAGCAGAGGTTCTCTCTTCTTACCTCTCCTACCTATCTGACTATTCTCCCATCTTTCGTTGTTCTTCAAGCCCTTTCATAGCAACTCCCTAGACCCCCTTAAAAATATTAATAGCATATTCCCTAGTGCCCCTTAAAAATATTAATTCCTTTTGCTGTTCAGCTGTTGTAGGTCTCTTCGAATTTCCGTTCATCAATACTAACGGCAAATTCTTCGGTTTTCTCCGACCCCGATCAAGCTGCAGAGAGATGCCTCTACGCGCGTGTATCGCCCTTTTTCCAAGTAAAATCCTATGTATCATTATGTTACTAATTTTTTTTGTAAAATTACGGGTACTTTTCACACTATTAACATTAAGATGATATTATGTATTTTAATGGAGTTCCTATTTTATTTTTGACATTTTATGTCTTTGCTCTGGCACATAACTCGAAAACCGTTACCAAAATTCGTTACCAAATAATTGTGATGATTTTCACTTACAACAAATATGTAACTAGGGAAAAGTATCTTCAGCAATTTTCATCGCACAAAAATCGTACACCACTCGTTGGAAAGCTCTCAATTTATCCCTAAATACCATGATGTTCATTTTATGCACATTGACCCCCTTCGTTGTAGAGCACGTTAACATTCCGTCAGTTTGTTTACTAATATGTGAATTTCGACTCCGTCACGAAAAGATTCTCCGTTGGCATGTG
Source organism: Apolygus lucorum (assembly GCA_009739505.2). Classification (NCBI taxonomy): domain Eukaryota; kingdom Metazoa; phylum Arthropoda; class Insecta; order Hemiptera; family Miridae; genus Apolygus; species Apolygus lucorum. Next base: position 56,845,276 of record CM019180.2, read on the forward strand.
AACTCGAAAAGTATTATAATTTATAATACTTTTCGAGTTCACATGCCAACGGAGAATCTTTTCGTGACGGAGTCGAAATTCACATATTAGTAAACAAATTTATAATTTATAAATTCCTCACAATTATACACTAGGGATACACGTAGTTTCGGTATCCAAGAAACATATAAGAACATAATAAAGCTGCATCTTCAGTTGGCATTTAACGATGGATTCGGGACCATCATCACAAAGAAAGAGAAAATTGTGTACAGAAATTTTATTCGATTTTCGTATTCTACGTACCTTGAAACGTAAAACATCAAATTCTGAGGGAGGTTAAAATTTTTGACATTTTATGTCTTTACTATGGCACATAAATGAAAAATCGTCACGAGGGGAGCGTCACGCGGGGAGCGTTTCGGAGGCAGGGTCAATTGAGAGCTCCAAGGCCATTTTCTCTCCTGCTGAACGCAGGAAGCTGAAATTTGAGAGGCAAGGTCAATGGAGAATGCTGAAGGCGCCTGAGTGGTCACTGATCAGCTGAGTGAGCTCCAAGGCCACTTCCTCTCCTGTTGAACGCAGGAACCTGAAATTTGAGAGGGTGGGTCAATGGAGAATGCTGAAGGCGCATGAGTGGTCACTGATCAGCTGAGTGAGCTCCAAGGCCATTTTCTCTCCTGTTGAACGCAGGAAGCTGAAATTTTAGAGGGCGGGTCAATGGAGAATGCTGAAGGTGCCTGAGTGGTCGCTGATCAGCTGAGTGAGCTCCAAGGCCATTTCCTCTCCTGTTGAACGCAGGAACCTGAAATTTGAGAGGGCGGGTTTAAATGAATGTTTACGGACATTACATCGCAACCATCAACGAGCACAATCAAATTTCCACAAACAAAAGTACAATACGGGGTTTTATAATATAAAATGAAGGGGAAAGGGGGCGCAAAGACATAAAATGTCTCTCGTGGTTGCGTACTTGTACGAAAGCTGTATCCACCGTTTAATGTTTGTTTTACCTTGAGTCTGCTCGTCGATCAGGAACACATAATAGTAAAAAGGGCTGATTAGCTTTTTACCACTCAAAATTCTGAACGCTGACTGTGGGTTTTCCGGTTGAAGTGCTACAAGTTCAAATAATTGCACGTACTTTAGTGTTTCATGAACTGTGCCGTTCGACTGAGCGTATAATAAACCATCTGTAAGCATAAGAAAAAAGATGAGCAGCCAAAGTAATTATGTATGTCAAAGTAGTCGGAATTGGGGTCCAAGAAAATAATCCTCCTTCTCCGTAAAGCTTTCCGCCGATTTATGGGCTTCATGGAGGTCAGAATAATGCAAAATTCTATGATAATGCGAATTTAAAAATAATGATATCATTTATGATGATAGTGATAATATGATGATGGGAATGATGATAATGATTTATCGTAGTTATATTGACCACAAACAGACAGACCTAATTCACATGATTCAAAAGTAGAAACAAAAACTCTGAAACGCAAAACGCGAGCGGAAATTTTGATTTTGGAGGCCTCAATTTTTTTTTGACCTTCTGCATGAATAGAAAGTTTTCCCATCTTTACAATGAAGCAAAATACCTATATTTTGATATTTCATACGAATTTGACTCGTCGAGAGTTGCAAATAGTTACTCGTGACCCAAGGGTGTGGAGATAATCCAATGCGTCCATGACATAAACAGAGCACAAAACATAAGGTGACTGTTCAGTTCTACTGCAGTTATCATACAGTACAGAAACATTATACAGATAGCCTGCTAACTCACAATTTACGGTCAATGACAGATGCTCAATGACTTTTGGACTTGACTGATTGTACAGATAGCGAGATTGAGTAACGAAAATTCGGGTGGCAGTGTTCGGGTGAAATGTTCGTACAAATATCGCCAATGTATCTATTTCAACTCCTTCAAGTAACACTCTCCATGAAACAGGGCCCTGTATGTAAGGTTTAGTGTAAGCCACCCATATCGAGGTGAAACCGGGATGAACTGGGTCGCAGTTATGACTGCACCTGCGAACAAATAAGGACACAATTTAGGCAGGGCAATTACCAAGTAACAAGCAGTACATACCTCATTTTGTCACTAAGTATCTAAAAAGTAAATAAGCTACTTCATTTTGTCACCTATCTAATAATACATATTCATTATGCGTTGCCTTTCTTCAATTAGACAGGTGTATGGTGAGGGGAGGAAAAAAAAGGGGCAGATCCTCAGTTTTCATTCTTGTATTATGTCGAGCTAGCTTTCGCCATTGGCATCGTTAGGACAACTTGAGCCCCAAACCCAAAACATATGATGAACCTCTGAATTTAATTTGCCTAAAAAACTGATTACAAGCCTTGGAAAAACCCCAGGTTGATGAGAAATCTGAACTAGAACATAAATAGAAACAAACAATATAGAAAATCACCCTTAAGTACCTACATAACTTATTGAGCACGAAAATTAATCATAATCAAGACTATTGTGGAAACCAAAAACTCTCTAATAATTGGAGCTGGATTTCAATATTGCACTCTGCTGACCCCAATTCTCAACACCCTTTCTAGATAAAATTAGGATACTTTTGCAATTCAGTTGTGGAAAATGCCTAAAACTACATGCACTATTGTAGCTATATATCATCTAACTTATCTTAAATAGTCCTGACGATGCCAATGGCGGAAGCTAGCTCGTCAAAATAAAACAATGAAAACTGAGGATATGCCCCCTTTTTTTCCTCCCCTCACCATACACCTGAATAATGAATATGGTACCTCATTTTGTCACTAGGTACCTATGTAGTTATAAATATGGTACCTCATTTTGTCGGTAGGTACCTATGTAGTTATAAATAAGGTACCTCATTTTGTCAGTAGGTACCTATCTAATTATAAATAAGGTACCTCATTTTGTCAGTAGGTACCTATCTAATTATAAGTACGGTACCTCATTTTGTCACTATAGGCCCGCCACAGAAACTTTGCATCCCTTTGGCGCATTGTTCTGGAAAACTAGAACTAATTATCTCTTGTCATCAAGCAGATTCCCGCGTCTACGGAAATGTTTCGGGAATTTCTCCCTTAAAAAGGGATTTGATTTTCCTCCTAATGCAGCTTGAAATTCGTGCATTTCCGAAATTGAAATTTCGTAGCACTACACGAACATAAAATTTCTCACGGCTCCAAGTTCCGTGTCAAGGTTTCACCATGGAAGGTTGACTCGATCTTTAAAGTTCGCGGATCCGCCACGTAGGGGGCGCCACACGGTTGTAAAGTTTCTGTGGTAGATCTATAGGTACCTATCTAGTTATGAATATGGTACCTCATTCTGTCATTAGGTAGGTATCTAACTAATTATAAATATGGTTCCTCATTTTGTCGCTAGGTAGCTAATTATAAACAAGGTTCCTCATTTTGTCATTAGGTACCTATTAGTTATGAATAAGGTACCTCATTTTGTCACTAGGTAGCTAACTATAAACAAGGTACCTCATTTTGTTTGTAAGTATCATCTAGATATTATAAGTGTACTCTGCGAATACGATAGTTGTACATAGGAGCTCACAAAATTCCCAGTTCTTGGTCTTGAGTTTTGAACTCAACGACGGCATGAAATGTATGAACTGTCGGAAAGGACCCTCCCTGGAGGGTCACTGTTAAGGAATATACGTATGTAGTGCCACATTCGGGAGGTCGAATTTTCTTAATCACTGGATCTGAAAAGCAAATTTCATCATAACTAGTAGTAGGTATGTAACAAAGAAACATGTCGTTTATTAAAGCATGCATACAGGCGAAGTCCCATCGGTTGAGGATTAGTTCAATTTCAACCAGTACCTAATAGACGATTTGCGCGCCTGCGCAGTAACCCCATATAGCCTGGTTGCAACCTTCCGCGAAGAGCAGGTTTCGGTACTCGGATCGAGTTGTTTACTAGTTTTGAATGAAGTTTAGTGCGTTTTATCTTCTTTTCTAATGTGTAGTTGTCGAGTTTTGTAGTTTTCAATTCGTGCAATTTCGATAAAAGACGTTGTTTTTCATTAGAAGGGCGGCCCGGGTCCGTTTAAAGTGATTTGTCTAATCGAAAATGATGTACCTAGCTGGAACCGTCCTATCGATCAAAACAACATTTCAGGTAAGTGAACCTTTCAATTGTATCTTTTATTATTTGCTAAGTAACTTTTCATAAACCTCGGCTCTCCTACTATGAACTACAATACAGAACGATGCGTTCACAAATACAATACGATGCGCAAATACAATACGATGCGTCTCATTCAACGCGGAATAGCCTGCTGTAAACGCTGGGGTGCCGGCTTTTATTTACTGGCTTTAGCTCGAACCTAGGGGGAAACAACTATTTTTCAAAAACAGAAGAATGACAAATTCTCGCGTTTTTGTTTGCAAAAAGTACCTACGGGTTCGGCAAGATTTCAGACCCCAACTCAGACCTCAGCATCACATTTATCGAAAGGAATGCATGTTTTTTTAGAAGTGTGGACTCCGTGGGGGATTGGTCAAAATGTTCAATCTCAAAATGAAACAAAAACCCTTGAAATTGACCATTTCCCTTAAAAAGGGCTCCCGGAAAGAAAGGATTCAGGACCTCAAAATACGAAAAACTCTGTGTAAGTTTCACCCTAACTTGTCATAAATTTCAATGACCATCTTGATGGGAAAATGGAACAGTGAAAATCTGAAGAAAAGAGGAGGGATTAAACTTTTTCTGACTCGATTCCAAAAATCCATTATTGAAGATAATAAACCAAAATAATGGCAAAAAGTATACTAATAATAAATAAAATGAATTTATGTATTTATTTATGTGTGAATCTTGTTTCAGCTACGTGCACACTGAATGGGGAAAAAATTGAAAAAAAAGAAGAGAAAAATGAAGAGAACTCCCGCAAGGCACGACACGGCCCATAGGATTTGACTTGAAATTCCTCGATCTAAAATTGAGTCGAATTCCCCGTTGTGCTAGTTTTACATATTGCTATGGGTTGAATGTTTGTGGATGATCCATTCCAGTTTCGTTTTATATTGTTACCAATTTCTTTGCTCTCATTGGTGTACCTGTGTAAACTTTTGGAGCCTAGTCATATGTATGAACAGAACTGAGTTTTTAAAAGTAAACTGAAAGTAAAAACAAAAAGGAAACTGTAGTAGCTAAGTAAGTACTTAATTTTACAAAAAAATTTTCCAAATGTTTTTAAATTTTGGTTTGCCTAATACTAACAAAATGTGTTTCTTGAGTTCCTACTTTTTCATAATAAAAGTATTTCGTAAAAATTACTCATGATTTTTTTTTTTTTTTTGTGAACCTGAAATTGAAAGACAAACTAAGGACAGTAAGTTGTGGTACACTTTTTTTTGTTTATAGTAGGTACCTACAGGCCAGAAGCACTGAATTTCGGTCCTTGGAATTCCGTAAAACGTATTGTCACTGCACTAGTAACTCAAATACTTGACATACCTACATAAAAAAATACAATGCAGTGGCTTAGTCTCTACAGTACCTAGGCAAAATAGTGAGCGACTGTTTTCTCACTGAAGAGTTCCTATCTGCTTCCTCACTTTAGTCGGTACTAATTTAAAATAAACAAATAATCTGATATAGGGTTGTTTAAACTCCACCGAATAAGAGTTATTTCATTTTTATACCAATAATTCATTTTTATACCAATTCGTCTTTCCCAACCTCACATTATACTGTTGTAGTCCGCTACCGACATAGAATGTAGTACCTACGCCTGTCAGACATATCTTCTTTCATTTTCTAATGCAATGAGGAAGAAAAATGTATCTTGGATATATCTGCAAATGAACTTCACTGGAAATTGACGGATCCGCGTTTATTTTGGTTTTAGATTTTTTATTCGATACCTATACAACAAAAACATATTAACGTAATTCACCAAAAGGTACTTATTTAATCCCAATAAAAGTCACACGCATGTTAAAAGATAGATGGGTTTATCCTAATAATAAAATAGAGAGGTGCAACCTAAAATTATTAATTCATCGTAAAATTTACGATCATTTAATGATTAAAATATGATGCGTCAGAAATGTCCGTGATTTAAAAAATATTACACATCGGATATATGGTACGGCCAGACAATGAAAACTAGTATTGAAATTTAAATTATTTAAATAAGAACAAAGCCCAAGGAGTATACTTACCCAGTAGAGTTGGATTGAAAGGGATCATTGCAAAGAAAGTAAACAAACAAGAAAGTAAACGGAAAGGTTCAAACAATTTATTCATGAAAATAAGGAATGATTTTAATTGTAGGTACAATAATACATGCAGTTGCAACGTAACTGTACAATTTCAACTAGGTATTTAACTAAAGGTTCCCGAAAATTGAGGCGTTGTTGGCGAAAATTAGAGGCGTTTCACTGAGCGAATCATAGTAGGTATCCTTGTAGATTTGACGAACTTTTTGAAACTTGGAGTCATTTTGCTGCAACGAATTATCCACGTCCGAAAAATGTTACATTTGAAACAGCCTTTGACGTGAGATTTCCCTTGTTGGTCATTCCAGTTTAGAACATCACGTAGAAATAAACACGACTGGGGAAATCTGCAGAACTTCGCGGAAGGATCGTAACCCGGCCTTCCTGACTTGGAATCACTATTGCATAATATGCCGTAGCACTAATGGTAAACCATTTTTACTGTCTGGAGTACTTTAGGATCGCAAAATTGATATAAAAATAATTGTAACTTTCGAAAACGGAACAAGCCAGCCATAAACAAACACAGAAACAACGAGAACCGGGGAAACCGTGTACCGAAACCTGCGAGATTGTAACCTCCCGGACACGCATGCGCACGGCCACTTTCATTAATAGAAATCGTCTATTGTTAAATATAATTACCATTGTGCTCCAAATAGTTTCCCCTATGTAATTTAATAAGCATGTTGAGGTAGAGCCATAAATATAATTTTTATCATTATCAGATCCTCGAATTTGACGGCATTTTAAAATCTATGATCTACGATACCCAACATGCGATTTATATTCCCCCCTCCCATACGACTGTGCCAGCCTGGCACCAAAGATGTATCGTCATAATACACCTTATTTTCAGTAAATAACCACCCTTTCTCCACCGTATGCGACGAAGTGCACAGCTGGATAGATTTTTGCGTCGAATGAAACGAGAATCACGAAAATTGGTGGGAAATTGAGCCATGTGCGGAGTGTCATTTACACTCATACATACACATACCTTAAAACACAGACATACACCTACGTTTTTTTTCTCGCGTATTTGGATTAATTAAAACGGATTTGTACGTGGTAATATTTATTCTCTGTTTTGCGTGTTGTCCTTCTTCACCCCAGATTACTCGAGTAAGGACGCCCAACCTTATCATGGGACGAAATAAAAAGTCACGGTCCGGGGTTTTTGAACAGCGTCTTCGGTATGATTGGAAATTAGTGGGTGGAAGTTTGATTCTTTAAAATTGGGTAGAAGGTAAACATAGTCAATACAACCATTAAGTTCTGTATATCTCTGATATTACCGTAATTGAGTACTACAGCAATCTGTCAGTTTGGAGTACCTATACATATAGGTACATACAAATATGGAGTACCTATACATATGTGTATATAAATTAATCGATGAGAATAAAAACAGTACAAGTCCATTTTTGACGATTGTTGAAAAATGACTTTTTGGTTTATTATTTTCAATAATGAACCTTTGGAATCGACCAAGAAAAATTTTTTTTTAACACCCCCTCAAAATTTGATGGTTTACGTTTCAAGGTACGTAGAATCCAAAAATCGAATAAAAATTTGGCCGTCCGTCCGCCGTCCGCCGTACGCCGTCCGCCGTCCGCCGTACGCGGCACTTTTGCCACTTAGCATTGACCGATTTTGATGAAATTTGGTATGTAAGCTCCATTTGGGGTCTAGTTGTGCCCCGAAGATTTTGGTTGATGTAGGTCACTTCTAAGGGTTCAAATTTGAATTTTGAAATTTTGAAAACGCCCTAACTCAAAAAATTTCGATATGAAGGTATTATTTTTTCTTCAATTTAAGATTCTATAGAATTTTTAGAATTTTTTGAGACCACGCGGAGCTCTGTAGGACGAACCGTTCGCTCGCTACGAGAATTTAAAGTTTGGACGTACGATAAATCAGAAACACGAGTGTGAATCGCAAAAGAGGCCTAATCTCCATTCAAATTATAGCTGACCGAAATACGATCGATGTTTTTCTTTATGTTGGATAGTTGGTAGCTTTGCAGACGAGTGATCTATAGAAAAATAATAAACCATTGTGTAATAATTTGCAGCGTTTGTAGGTTGTAACCAGTAGAACTACGCATTGAGCACAAGAGCAGTATGCTAACCACACTCGGTAAGCTTGAACAGAGCCTAAATGAAAATGATTGAGGGAAAAAACAGTAGGAGTCCATGGACTTATACCACCTGACACCTGATATCACGATAAGCTGATTGGGGACATGTACTGTTGTCATTCTCACTGATTCAAATATACTCGTAGTATACACCTAAATAACTACCTAAATAAGTGTACAGGGTGTCTACACTCAAGATGGGCATAACTTTAGGAATCGATTCTACAAGTAATTTGCAACAAAAAATGTTTTGTAGCAATTTTTTCTTAACCCACTCAAAATGTCTTTTTTTTCCACTTCGAAGTTTTTTTCGCATTTTCGACCTTACGTCATTAAAACTGTCATAACTTCTGTTATTCACCGAAAAATTTCAAATTCAAGGATATCGTTGGAAATAGCGTTAAATATCCAAGCTACCTAGTATAAAACCGAAATATTTTAGTTATAAACCATTTCAAAAAGCAAGTCAAAAAGCAAACTTTAAGTTTTTTCCGAAATTTGATTTTTTTGTTTCAACGTTTTTACTATGAACGCCTACCCATTTTGATGAGTGCTCTTCGGTAAAAACCTGCTCAAATTGTCAGCTTTTCAACGGTATATCAATTTTTCTTTTTAAAATACAAATTGGAAGAGTAAATCAACTTTGAATGCAAGAAAATGTGAGTTTTACTTGAAAATTGAGTGTTTCACGCAGTGTAAGGTCACCCTCGATCTCGAAGTGCCTCGTCGAGTTTGTTGTAATTTCCCATGTAGTTTTTCACGCTGAATCCAATGAATAATTGGATTTTTCCGACTGCTAGATAGTGGATTTTTCGAGGGAAGCCTTCATATTTTGACAATAACAAACGCATTATTCACAAATATGGTAACACATTGTTACTCAATAAGAACATTAACTTTCAAGCTGATTGATGTTTTCATTGAGTAGGAAGGTTTTTGAGTAGAAAGGTTACTTTGTGCGTATTTTATGTACTAAAAATGAAGATTTTCTTCGAAAATTCCACATTCTAGCACTCAGAATTATTTTAAAGTATCACCATTGGATTTAGCGTAAAAAAATTAAGTTGGGAATGATGCCAAACTCGTTGTGTCATGAGATCGAGGGTGACCATACATCGCCTAAAACACTCGATTTTCAAGTAAAACTCACGTTTTCTTGCATTCAAACTTGATTTACTCTTCCAATTTGAATGTTAAACAGAGAAATTGATACCTATGCCGTTGGAAAACTGACAATTTCAACAGTTCCGAAAAGCGCCCAACGAAATGGTTCATAGTATAGGTCATATGGAGTTCATAGTAAAAACGTTGAAACAAAAAAATCAAATTTCGAAAAAAAATTAAGTTTGCTTTTTGACTTGTTTTTTTAGAAATGGTTTATTACTAAACGATTTTGGTATTACACTGGGTAGCTTGGAAATTTAATGATTTTTCCAACAATATCATTGAATTTGAAATTACTTGGTAAATAACCGAAGTTATGACAGTTTTAATGACGTAAGGTCGAAAGCGCGAAAAAAAACTTCGAAGTGGAAAAAGAGGCATTTTGAGTGGGATAAGAAAAAAATGCTACAAGACATTTTTTGTTGCAAATTAGTTGTAAAATTGGTCCCTGAAGTTTTGCCCATCTTGAGTGTAGACACCCTGTATATGTACACTATACAGAGCATACTTAATAAAATAATTACAACTACAATCAAGAATAGATAATCATAATCGACCTTGGATCTGTCTGTATTGGCAGACGGGGTCTCCTTTGTGATCACATTTTAAGTGGAATAACATCTCCGACGTGTGCATGTTATGGTTGAGATTTTCCCATTCCACCTCAAACGGGCTCAAGCATGAAAGACTGCGATGGGATCCTCCTTTAAGCCGGAAATTCACTTTTCCCACTATAGTACTCACGAAACACTGTCATAGAAGTAAGTTCGACACTATCAGTAACATGTTTAAGGAATGTAACGTCCAAATTTTCCATTAAAAAACAAGCTTTTTTGCAAAGAATGCCATGAAAATTTTGTAATTTTGGCGAATCTCCTTATACGAACAATTTTAAGGGTTATGATTGTGATGAAGGTGATGACTGTGTTCGAACTTTCGAGATTCGAGAATAAACTGTATGAATTCACTACTCGTATTGACTTGATTTACTAGTAAGTACCTACTGAATTGTTGAAAATGGAGAAGTGATTAAAGGAGGAGGTTATCAATCTGGTATGAACTGTAAACGATAGAGAGTGAGGGTGAAGACTACATCTAATCCGCCCGAAACCGTAAAACTTCCTGAAACCCAAGAAATTACCTTGCGATTTTTTTTCTGAGTAAAATAAATGATCTATTTCGTAGATTGACCCTTAGAGCCCATGTTCCCTACTTTCTGTGATATCTTCATTCTTGACCGTTGAAGGTGCCATACATAATTATATTGTGATTTCTTCAAGACTGACGGGCATTTTGTTAGCAAATTCCTAAAATTATTGCCTACTATAAGTACTTCATAGGAAGCATGTTTATTCGATATTAGAAACTTAAAAATCAACAACATTGTGATAATAATTATTTCTCTTCGGCTGTACAATGACTGATTGTGCATTATTTATAACTCATTCTATTTTTATGCTATTTTTTATATTTGATTAATTTTTTTAATAAAAATTGTTCGAATAATGATTTTTTTTGTTACTACAAACCTGTACCGAACTTGGATACATCCAGTGCCCATGGGTCGCCTACGACCCATTTCTTTCCTAATTACCTAATTAGGCTGGGGAAGTGAAACTTTGCACTGATCATCGGCACGTAGGAATCGAATGGGAAACGACAATTTTGGTTTATTATTTTCAATAATGAACCTTTGGAATCGACCAAGAAAAAAAAAACATTATAACACCACCTCAAAATTTGATGGTTTACGTTTCAAGGTACGTAGAATCCAAAAATCGAATAAAAATTTGGCCGTCCGTCCGCCGTACGCCGTACGCGGCACTTTTGCCACTTAGCATTGACCGATTTTGATGAAATTTGGTATGTGGGCTCCATTTGGGGTCTAGTTGTTCCCCGAAGAATTTGGTTGATGTAGGTCAGTTCTAAGGGTTCCAAAATCAATTTTGAAATTTTGAAAACGCCCTAACTCAAAAAAAAAGTCTGCCAAGTGGGTGTGGCACATATCCTCGTATCCATAACCCGATTGTATAGATGATCCGATGGATAGTAGTTAATCTCAAAACATCAGAACATCAAAACAAGATAATCTGTAACATCCTTGAAAATTTCATTGAAATTGGATGGAAAATGTAGAAGTTATGGGCGTTACAAGGAATTCACGTTTGCGCATGCGCAGTCGCTTCTATCGGTTCGGGGATGATGATTTTCATAGGGGACCGTCTACACACCAACCCGCACAATCCCTGAAAATTTCATAGAAATCGGACAATAACTTCGTATAGTTATGCGCGTTACAAGGAATTCATGACAGACAGACAGACAGACAGACAGACAGACACGGAACCAAAATTGTTCAGAAAGGTCTAAAACGCAAAACGCGAGTGAAAATTTTAATTTTGGAGAACTTTTTTTTTTGTCCTTGAAAAGTGAAAACAAAGCTTCCGCTACCTTGGTAGACTCGGAAGCAAAATTTCGATATAAAGGTATTGTTTTTTCTTCAATTTAAGATTCTATAGAATTTTTACAATTTTTTGAGACCGCGCGGAGCTTTGTAGGACAAATTTTTCGCTCCCTACGATAATTTAAGGTTTGGACGTACGATAAATCAGAAACACGAGTGTGAATTGCAAAAGAGTCTAATCTCCGTTCAAATTAAAGCTGACCGATATGCGATCGATGTTTTTCTTCATGTTGGATGGTTGGTGGCTTTGCAGACAAGTGATCTACTCGTATATAGAAAAATAAAAAAATAATAAACCATTGTGTAATAATTTGCAGCGTTTTTTTCGTCAGAAAAAAAATGACACCTGATTAATAGGTAACTTATTGTTATTAACTAGGGTTGTAACAGTTGTTGTTATGGTAGGTCAAGATCCCGAAAAAAAATCTTGAATAATGTGAAAAAACGCTGCAAATTATTGCCCAAAGGTTTATTATTTTCTGTATGGATCACCCATCTGTATAGATCACTAGTTCTCCATCAATAGCACCTACCCACATCTGTATTCTCCCTTAACCCTCCCTCTCAAATTTCAGCTTCCTGCGTTCAATAGGATTGGAAATGGCTTCGGAGCTCGAATGCTAAAGACGCCTGATCAGCTGAGTGAGCTCCTTTTGTCCATAAACGTTGTTTATAAACGAAGAAAATAACTCGTGGTGGATAGAAAAACCATAAAGTTCATAAGCAATACTTTTGGAGCTTCCCAAAAACGTTCCTCTGTGGGAAATACCACCCAAAGTCGTTGGGAATATATTACAAATACATTGCTGGCTCGGAATAGGTATAGTAAGATCTTACGTGTTCAGTTATCTGAAATTCGGTAGTTCCTCCATGGGTAGGCGGATGCCCTTGGATTGTGTATTCGAAAATAAACAAGTGCCTCCCGGAGTTCAAGAAGAAAGGTGGAAGCTCCAAAGTTTCAGTAGTTTCGTCTTCTAGTACCGTCGGAACTGGATCATTATGTTCTGGAACCAATGAGTAAAGTGCTTAAGGAAATCAATCCGTGCTCATGGTAATTTAATTCAGCAGATTCGTGCAGTTCTACTGTTACCACACATGTCACCGTCTGCTCAAAATAATCACGTATCTTCCAAAAAAATCACCACCCAACCGTAAGCCTCTTTAAATATCTACATACCACTAGTAGCCCATGAAGCTGTGCCTCTAAGGTTTAGGTTATTGTCAGTCACATCGAAGGGGTAAAAAGTGGGGAAAATTTTTCTTTTAACGCCCTAGCTTAAAATCTTTCGATATACAGTGTTAAATACTTTCGATTTCCCTATACCCCTTCTCCCACTCACATTACAACCATCTCTAGGACCTTTGTTAGACGTGCCTCCTCGACTCGCTATGGTACAATGTTACTACATCTGGTACTAATATAATAAACATACATAGCTGGTAACATTCTACAACTGATATATTATATTGTACCTAGAATATTGGTAGAAATGGGGTGTGCGCATGGGTCGGAAAAACTGTTTATTGTTATTGCTTCCGAGTCTACCAAGGTAGCGGAAGCTTTGTTTCAAGGTTGAAAAAAAAAGTTCTTTCAGACCTTCCTGAACAATTTTGTTTCCGTGTCTGTTTGTCCATCTGTGTGTCAGTCATGCAATCCTTGCCACAGCCATAACTTCTACAATTCTCATCCGATCTCGATGAAATTCAGGGATTGTGCGGGTTGGTGTGTAGATGGTCCCCTACGAAAATCATTACCCCCGGACTGATAGTAACCGCTGCGCATGAGCAAACGTGAAATACTAGCCACAGCCCCATAACTTGTACATTTCTCATCTGATTTCGATGAAATTTTCGGGGATTTTGCGGATTGGCGTGCAGATGGTCTTTCATGAAAATCATCGACCCCAGACTGATAATAGTTGCTGCGCATGCGCAAACGTGAATTACTTGTAAAAGCCACGACTTCTACATTTTCCATCCGATTTCGACGAAATTTCTCAGAATTGTTCAGATTAGCATGTAGATGGTCCCCTATGAGGGTAGTGGAAGGTACTTAGAGATTGATGTTTTGAGATTAACTACTATGATCGGATCATCTGTACAATAGGGTTATGGATACGAGGAAGCTATGTGCCACACCCAATTGGCAGACGTTTACTAAACGACTAAATAAACTAGACCTCATTCTGAAAATTTTGACAACAACCGCGACCTTCTAGCGTGAGAAGCCTTTTTCTATGATTTTTCAAAATTTCGGATGTTTAGGTATGACGTCAAAGTGGACTGGGGGGTCCCGCCCAGGTGGGAGGGGCGCGTGACGTCATAAAAATTCGAAAATTGAAAAATCAAAGAAAAAGATGATGGTGTCAAAATTCTCGGAATGAGATCTACTTTCGATTGAAAATGAAAAGAAAACAATCAGCCCCCCCCCCCCCCCCATTGCCACTTCATGCTACAAATCTAATCATTTTCACCCATATAATATATATTTTCATACCAGCTACTTAACCTACTCAGTGTACTTGAGATACAAGTGAAACAGTGTTCTGGACATTTGTACCAGTTTTTGCATGTTTCAGAACTTAACATGAGTAATAAATTGAAAATTAACATTTCATCTCGCATTTTTTTACAACAGTTTTTTACAACTACAAATGTCATAGTTTTGTACTCATATCTAATTTTCATTGAGTTGAATGAGGATACAATTCTGAAAACAATGAAATTTTGCGTATTTCGAAGAAAGCAGAGAATTTTGTTTGAGTTCATTACTAGTCCTCATGGCCTGTCTGTTACTGAGGATCATCAGATTTCTCGGTGACAGGGGGTCGGACCTCTTTTCATAATTGAGTGATTAAGAATATAATTAAGCGATTAAGAGAATGTAGAAAAGCCAAACGTTAGATGAGATATTGATGCATGAGAGAAAAAAGTTGGAAAAATCAGAATATATTATTAAGCTTACATATTCAATACCTGAAAACTATTTCTTGAACATGTCGTATTACTGGTAACTTCATTCTATTCGTCCTGGTGCTCTACAAAGAATTTTTGGTCCGCAAATCGGGCAAATTTCGGATGCAAATTCGGTTAGACCGCAAGGGATATAGTGTTATAAGAGTGAGAATAATTGAATTGTATTTTCTCTATTACTCAGCTATTTGAAGGTGGTTAGCTGGTTTAATGAATCGGTTCCCGTGAGATCACCGGAATCAGTCCCGGGAAATTATTTGGTTAGAGTATCTAGATTGGTGACCGCTGGAGGGTGTTATCGGGGGTTAACTCCATAATTTTTCGGGTTGGGCCATTGGTGAATCCCGCTCCACTTAAGCGGGAAAGGCAATCAGTAGCCATGAGTAACGTCATCAGAACCAATTCCAATCTTCCCTTTGGAAGACAGCTGATGACGTTCGACGCCAGGAGTGGCAGTTGGACGAAAATTAACACGTTCAGTGCGTATGAATAAAACCAACCCACCCCACCAGGCGGATTGGTTTTTTTTTCATAAATCTGACCGAAATGGTTCCAATATTAGTATCTTATAGGTAAATAATCTTAATAGTCGAATTTGATTAAATTTTGCTCATCACGCACCATGTGCGTGATACGCCTGGTGAGAAGGATTACAGATTTTCTGAGGAACGGCGCCGGCTTGGGTCTAATAGGAAAATCGTGTATTATAAGGTTCGTTTGGAAAATATACATAGAAATAGAAACAAGAAATGTTGGTATCAGTATTTTTATTGGGTTGGTTCCATAAATATCTACTCCATCAGCAAAAATACACGTCATGGCTCATACCATAGGTAGGCCTATCCCTTACCTACCTTGTCGGAAGAAAATATGTATCAATGACTATATTTATGGGAATTATCAGTCCAATAATATATGTCTATCACATACAAGAAAATATCAATCACAATCAAATTTCAATAAAGGAAATATAAATCAAAAGAATATATCAATACAGAAAATATGAATCTCAAAATATCAATCACAATCAATGTTCTTTTTCTCCTTAGCCAAGCGAGGGATTTTTCGTTCTGATTGTGCGTCATCAGACATCTAAAATACCAATACAAATAATACCGTGGGTAAAAAAATACTTGATAAAGAGAACTAATCATAAGCATCATACTGTACCAAAATGCGGGGCAAAATGTTAGGGAGAGAAAAGAAATCAGGGATGGTGCTCTACATATTGGTGCCAAAAACAACGTTTATTTAGTCACTGCCCGTTTGTAATCATGCATTATGAAGTAATTATTAATGTATTATTGATCTTAACTTGAATGAGAGAAGAAATAGCCACACGAGAACTCCAGAACGCACAACAATTGAAAGCAAAACTCCGATTTGGAGCGTCTGTAAAACACAGTATTTTCCGAGTGAAATACATCTCCAAACTGCAGACGGCGCATTCTATCGGTTGTTCATAGTACCTGCTCAGGGCCGATAAAAAAAACAAAGACTTTTGCACCGGTCGTCGATTTCCAAGAAAAGTTTGAAATAGCAGCAAGTCATCACGCACCATGTGTGTGATACGCCTAGCTGACCCAACCAGATTCACGCACCGTATGCGTGATACGCACTGAACGTGTTAAGGGGGTCTCCGTCGGTCAACGTTCGTTTCTCGTTCCGGTTCTGTATTTGGCCAAATCTAAGGGGCAAAAACTTGAAAAGTTGTACTTAAATTGGAAATTTTGAAGGATTTCAAAAATTCATTAGTGCACGGCCCTATGGAATTGAATTACTGAAATATTGCCACTGCAATCATCAAAATCTAACAATAAATGCCAAAGGAAAATGGAAAAAACTACTGGATAAATGGTTTTTTCCATTTTTCTCTGGCAATTATTGTTCGATTTTGATGATTCCAGCGGCAATATTTCAGTTATTCAATTCCCTAGAGCCGTGCACTAACGAATTTCTAAAATCCTTTAAAATGTCAAATTTAGGTACAATTTTTTAAGTTTTTGCCCCTCCAATTTTGCAAAATACTAAGAAAGGACGGTGACCGACTGAGACCCCTTAAACCTGAGGTGGTTGTTTACTTCTACTCAGTACTTCCCTAACCCACCTTCCGGCAAGGCGCAGGAGTAAGAGAAAGGGTAAAACTCATTACTTCCACTGATTATGATTACAAATTGTGCGTTTTGGTATCATGAAGTAGAGCCTATTGAAAGCTGATAAATATATACATGGTTGTTTTAACTCTTTAGATAAACAAAATTATCTTACCGTAGATGTGGTTTGCGAATGACTGATGGTACCATTTTCTACCGACGATCCTACCCCCACTACAAGTATGTTTGGAGGATTCCACAGTAATTATGGTGGATGATCCTCTTGGTTGCAGTACGGGATATAATGTGTGTAGCGAGCTGCAAAATAATTATGAAAACAAACCGCGTACCGAAGACTTGCACTAAGAGGAGAAGTAAAATTCATGTAAGTACGGCGACCTCAATATATTGTAAAAAGAAGCACCTACTTAATAAGGAATCTAATTTGACTCAGCTCATAAACAAAAATAATGTGCTCTGCCTGCTCTAATAACAGCGGAACGAAGACTTATATACCATGCTGAGTCTTTTTATTCGTCTTGACCTGACAGACATCCCATCTGTGCGCCCAATTACAAGGTCCGGCAGAAAGGTCAGACGTTCTTGAAAGAATCATAACCTCGGTAATTGTTATTCAAAAACAATTTAATTGACATATTTGGGTTCAGAATTGCAAAGCATTTTGGACTTTGATGTGTGGAAAATCACATCGGTCAGCGGGCGTCCTTCTTTCGCAATGACTTCTGGAGTCTTTCTTGGAAGTTTCTGACCACGTTTTGACCGACTTTAACTCGCCGAAGGCGCGCGAAAGAGGAGGTACTCAATTCGGGTCGTCGTGGGACGACAATGTTGTTTTTTTTTTTTTTTGTTTTTTGTTAGTATGTCCGAACACCTTGCATTTCTCTATTCTGGTACCAATTTGTCTGATTCTTTTTGAAATGTGTTCTACTAGTATTTGTGGTGGTTCGGTATCAAACAGATTTCATTTTGCTTTGTTAAAAGTATCAAAAATTCGTGAAAGAAGTTGAAAAACGTGGTTCCGTTTTCGGCAATATTGGTCCGCATTCACTCTTCTCCCTCTGTGACTTCCGACTGGGTCGATGACGGACTGTTTGTGTATATTCAAATTGAAGGTCTGATTGTAAGCTTTAGAATTATATGCTATATGAGGGGGGTTCCGATTACAAGGTGCGGCGGGGATGAGAAAGGGGGAAATTATAGTGGGTTATTCGCTCAGAACCTGCATGAGCCATTCCAAAAGTTCCAAAATGCTTTGGAATTCCGAACCCAAATATGTCAATAAAATTATTTTTGAGTCCATATTACCAAAGTGATGATTCTTCCAAAAACGCCCGACCATTCTGCTGGACCCTGTATGAAGACGATTTTGCTTTTCCACATGTGCCACGCCATGTACTGATCGGATGACGTTAAAATTGATAGTAATTAACTTCAGTGACCCCTACCAAGTATTTGCAACAACTTACCATCCATTGAATGAGTACGTCATTACGCAGTTATAAGGATCTCTAGAGGGGTGGAAGTACGTGAATACTTTGTATTTTTGACTGTAGGCCGTTACTACTTTTCCTAAATCTCCAATCTGATCCACTGTTACTTTTACAGTGCCAGTTCTCCCAACTGGCTTTTCCACTCCAGGAATGTAAACCAAACCATCAGTCGTTTTTGCCAAAGAAGGGTCGAACGAAAACGCCATGACACCTGTGACAGTAATTAATAGTGTAATATACGGCTGGAGAAAAGTACTCCATACGTTATCGGAAGAAATAAAGAGAAGAGGATTGATTCCAAATGAATCTTCATTTGCATGACACTAAATTTTGGTGTCACTTCATTTGCATGACATTCAACTTGGGTATCACTTTATTTTCATGACACTCAACTTGGGTGTCACTTCATTTGCATGACACTTAACATGGGCGTAACTTCATTTGCATGACATTCAACTTGGGTGTCACTTCATTTGCATGATATTCAACTTAGGTGTCACTTCATTTGCATGATATTCAACTTAGGTGTCACTTCATTTGCATGATATTCAACTTAGGTGTCACTTCATTTGCATGACATTCAACTTGGGTGTCACTTCATTTTCATGATGTTCAACTTGGGTGTCACTTCATTTGCATGATATTCAACTTGGGTATAACTTCATTTGCATGACATTCAACTTATGTATCACTTCATTTGCATGACATTCAACTTGGGTGTCACTTTATTTGCATGACATTCAACTTGGGTGTCACTTTATTTGCATGACATTCAACTTGGGTGTCACTTCATTTGCATGATATTCAACTTAGGCGTAACTTCATTTGCATGACATTCAACTTAGGTGTCACTTCATTTGCATGATATTCAACTTAGGTGTCACTTCATTTGCATGACATTCAACTTGGGTGTCACTTCATTTTCATGATGTTCAACTTGGGTGTCACTTCATTTGCATGATATTCAACTTGGGTATAACTTCATTTGCATGACATTCAACTTATGTATCACTTCATTTGCATGACATTCAACTTGGGTGTCACTTTATTTGCATGACATTCAACTTGGGTGTCACTTTATTTGCATGACATTCAACTTGGGTGTCACTTCATTTGCAAGACATTCAACTTGGGTGTCACTTCATTTGCATGACATTCAACTTGGGTATCACTTCATTTGCATGACATTCAACTTGGGTGTCACTTCATGTGCATGACATTCAACTTAGGTGTCACTTCATTTGCAAGACATTCAACTCGGGTGTCACTTCATTTGCATGACATTCAACTTGGGTGTCAATTCATTTGCAAGACATTCAACTTGGGTGTCACTTCATTTGCATGACATTCAACTTGGGTGTTACTTTATTTGCATGGCATTCAACTTGGGTGTCACTTCATTTGCAAGACAATCAACTTGGGTGTCACTTCATTTGCATGACATTCAACTTGGGTATCACTTCATTTTCATGACACTCAACTTGGGTGTCACTTCATTTGCATGACACTTAACATGGGCGTAACTTCTTTTGCATTACATTCAACTTGGGTGTCACTTCATTTGCATGACATTCAACTTGGGTATCACTTCATTTGCATGACATTCAACTTGGGTGTCACTTCATTTGCATTACATTCAACTTGGGTGTCACTTCATTTGCATGACATTCAACTTGGGTATCACTTCATTTGCATGACATTCAACTTGGGTGTCACTTCATTTGCATGACATTCAACTTGGGTGTCACTTCATTTGCATGACATTCAACTTATGTGTCACTTCATTTGAATGATATTCAACTTGGGTGTCACTTCATGTGCATTACATTCAACTTGGGTGTCACTTTATTTGCATAACACTCAATTTGGGTGACATCATCAAGTAAAGGTACAGCAAGTATTTTATAAAACTATTTAACGTCAATTAATAGATTACAAATAAATATGATTATCTACGATTAGGGTAAGCACAGTGTTAGGATGTAATTAATAAAAGTTCATGTCCTTTGGCTGCCAGGTTATCGTTTAGATAGGTAGTACAGAGCGTGTTCCAAGACCAGAGGCTATGAATAAATTTAGAGTAAAGGAGGATGATAATCAATTACCATTAAATCCATTAAGCGTCAGTGACGCCAAATACTGACTGGTGGTGGTCCATAAAACGCTCAATTTATTACACAACAGTTTTTTTCCTATAGATCACCCGTGTGCAAGTATCACAGCTTTTTAATTTGTCAATAACTGTTTTAATTGACTATATCAGGCCGATATCATGAACTGAAGAGAGAATGTGCCAGTTATTCAGCTTCATCTGGCATCCTAGTAGCGGTGATCTGTAGAACTAACAGCTTCCTTTGGTACTCATGGCCGACCATTAATATTTTTGATGAATTTATTGTCTTGTAGGGAATGAATGATTAGTCTACACTCTTGGTGATTTCATTCGATTCCTAAAATTGAAACATATTTTTCACCATTTGGAGACTGGTAGTAAAAAAAGTGTTGGAGCGGAAATAGTCACCAACTGGAGCCCAAAAACCAAATTTCATTCACCAAAATTTGATGATAAAATATTCAAATGTTAGGGATGAACAAATTGTTTCTTGCACAATTCAAAAGGTTTACTATTTAATTACTAAACCAAAACAGTTTAGACGATCGAAATGTTTAGGATAAGGTGAGAGCAGACAACATTTGGGCCCATGCTCACATACACAAGTGTTCTCACAGGGGGGGGAGTAAACCACTTCAATGTCGATACCTTAAAGCTCAAAGGCTCTATGTCCATCCATCTTATTGATTTTGATTCTTTTTAATTTCAGAAAAACTCGAATTCAACAAACTATTATTGACCTTCTTGATGATTATAGCTTGAAAATGTATTGAAGAAATTGAAGAGTTTAGGTTTAGGGTACGTTTTTCTCGGTACTCCGTTTCTCTCGGTACTCCGTTTTTGGACATAGCGCCTTTGTGATTTAAGGTATCGATATACAATCCGGTTTCACAGCCAAAATCATACAAGGTTTACTATACATATAGTACAGAAAGGATGTTGAACGTAACAGAGCGGGTTCTAGAGAAAGTCAAGCTGCTGGCAAGGAGGTAGGAACTTTAAGGGAGGTTTTTGGAAGGGAGACCACAAAGACAGACTGTGCAAAGCCAGTATAAGAAAAGGTACATAGGGGAAAATTTCAGTACCACAAAGGGTTAACGGTGGAATATTCAATGCACTACCTATCCGTCAAAACGCACACGATGGTTCCTATTCTAAAATGATTCAGTCAACTACCTTGTGTAGTTACCTACCTACACAGGTATTTCAAGGTTTGAAAATGAACAAATTAGATAAATTGACTTTTTTGGAAACTCGGTCAGAAATACAGTTCTCAACATTATTGATACCTATTATAGGATTTATCAAAAGATTTAGTCAGTTCTTACTCCTCTTTGGAAGCCTTTCACAAGCTCTTGAGTCCAACAAGTCGGGATATTGTGCCGTTTCATTCCTGCATTCTTCAAACACATTTCGTCTACTGAATTGTGCGACTGATGGATAATACGTTCTTCCGTCTGTCACCGCTATCGTTACCCTCATTTTTCTCTCCACGAATTCCAACTCGTCTACGTCATACATCACTGTAAATGATCTCCTCGCTCCCGGTTTAGGTTGAATTTGATAGTACACGTAGACTTCATTACTTGGCGCTGGCCCTGCAATAATTTTTTACAGTAAAAAAAAAGTTTGCCAGATAGTAACATTAAAATACTTTATACGTAGTTAAGATTGTACAATTTTTAAAAATTCAGAATTGTCTCCAAATCCGTTTTAGGTTTTGATTGGATGAAAAAGTGGTTTCATTTTGGTTTATTATTTTCAATAATGAACCTTTGGAATCGACCAAGAAAAAAAAAATTTTAACACCCCCTCAAAATTTGATGGTTTACGTTTCAAGGTACGTAGAATCCAAAAATCGAATAAAAATTTGGCCGTCCGTCCGCCGTACGCGGCACTTTTGCCACTTAGCATTGACCGATTTTGATGAAATTTGGTATGTAGGCTCCATTTGGGGTCTAGTTGTGCCCCGAAGCTTTTGGTTGATGTAGGTCACTCCTAAGGGTTCCAAAATCAATTTTGAAATTTTGAAAACGCCCTAACTCAAAAAATTTCGATATAAAGGTATTGTTTTTCCTTCAATTTTGGATTTTATGGAATTTTTAGAATTTTTTGAGACCACGCGGAGCTCTGTACGATAAACCGTTCGCTCCCTAAGTAAATTAAGGGTTTATATTGAAATATATATATATATAAATCAAAACACGAGTGTGAATCGCAAAAGAGGCCTAATAACCGTTCAAATTAGAGCTGACCGAAAAGCGATCGATGGTTGGTGATTTTGATTTTTTTTTAATTTTTTTTTATTTTTATTTTATTTTGTTTTTTATTTATTTATTTATTTTTTTTTTTTTTGATTTTTTTCTTCATATTGGATGGTTGGTGATTTTGTAGACGAGTGATCTATATAAAAATAATAAACCGTTGTGTAATAATTTGCAGCGTTTTGGCTAGAACTTGAATGCCTGTTTCTGTTTGTTTACTTTATACGCTCATCGACAACGAGTTTAACATTCTGTTCATCAACTGTCATGTGAATCGGCTGTGAACCTCATCTTTCGTGAACGTGCCTTCCACACATTAAAAACTGTGCAAGGTTTCCTTTCTTTGCCTACCAACCATAGGTACCTACTACCTACCTACTACTTACTACCTTCACAACCAAACGGTTGCTAAGATAAAAAAAAAGGGCCGCGTATGGCGGACGGACAGCTTTTTTAAATTCAATTTTCGGATTCTACATACTTTAAAAAGTAAACCATAAAATTTTGAAGGAGGGGAGGTTAAGACTTTTTCTTGCTCGATTCCGATTGTAGAAAATAGTAAACCAAAAAAACATTATTGTTGTGAGCAATTTCATGATATGAAGGGGTCGATTTTACGATTAATTCGCAACAAAATGTTCCTCGTAGAACAATAGTTTTTTGACGAAATTCTCACCCATTTTCTGTAGAGGAAAGTCAATGCGGTTTCATCAAAAACATCCTCAAAGTCTCAGCTTTACAATGGTGAAATAAAAACATGAAAAACAAAGGAACTTAATAGAGAAATTAGTACGTGAATGCGGAAAAACGTTTCAACGAAATTCTATTTATTTATTTCGATTTTTAACAACGAAAATAACGTTTGATGGTAGGATTTGGGTATCGACACATCCGCTATCACTGCTAGTTCGATCACTTCTACATAATATGTACTTACTATAGTACTTATTATACTATATTATAGTTACTATATTATAATATACTATATTATACTATATTATATATACTATACTATATTATACTATATTATAGTACTTACAACCAGTGGCGGTTCCCGCCCCGAAACTCAGGGGGTGCACAGAGATCAGGAGAGGCTATGGAGAAGGGACAGAATAAGTGATTTTCTCTGCCAAATAGAAATTTCAACGATATGCAAATAGGATAAATCTTGGTAACTTTTTCATCTTAAAATTGCAAACGGTAGTAAATACTTGGTTGCAATAGACACGAAACATGTTTTTCAGTGGTTAACAGAAATTCTGAAATACTTAATCATCAAAGGTCGAAACCCAAGAAATTCATCCATCTAATTGCAATAGCTGAAATGTATATTTGCCCGTGACGATTCAAAACATCGTCCAATTCGGAAGAAAAATTAACGAGCCCCTTGAAAACTCCGAGATTCGAAGAATCTTCCCTCTCATCATGCCCATGCACGGCTATTTTTCTAACCGTTTCGTTTTTTTTTTTTTTTTGTATCAGATTATGACGATGTGCACTGTAGTTGTTGCATTATATTTTGACGACACACTATACGCAAATCTACCAGAGCGTTCTTATGGGAGACAGCCAATGCGTTTTTCAATTTTTTGGCTAAATGGGAGATCACTTATGCCGTCTTTAACTCGAGCCTCATTTCGGTTGGAGAACAAAGTAGGCGAAATTGTCAGTTAGTCACTTCACACCCACAAAGCCAATCTACCTTCTTATAATAGTCGACATTAAAACTTACGGTACGAATCTGCACGGTTTCTGAAATCTGCACGGCAAATTTCAACGCCTGCTGGAGTCCAGATAGAGACAGCAAAGGGCTGCCAGTTTCTCGAATGTCGCACTTTTCCACAATCGACAAACGCAAATAGTTTACTTCACTTTAATGTAAACTACTCATCGTACCTACAACACTCTAAGTACTCACAATACTTTGAACAAAACGGTGTGTACCTACTGAAACGGTAGTAAACCGAAAACGTAAAACGGAATTCTTTTATCAGGTTTGTTTGTTTATGGATGGACGGATGCTCTATTTAGGTTGCCAAGGAATTCCGTGAGAGGGGGGAGTCCCATTAGTTTGTTTGTTTACTTATTACTCTACGAGGAAATCCGGATTGCAGAGCTCTCTGACGGGGGAGCAACGAACCAATGCTGCTCAAGACGACAAAATGTCCTGCTCTCTGGTTGGTCAATCTCACGTGCCTGCCTCCCTCGAATGACGTCACCCTCCCCAGAAATGGTGCAAAGGAAAGTGATGCTCCAAACGGGTGTGATTGGTCAGAAAAGAGGGAGCTCCCGCCAGTTTTCGCGCGTAGATTCAACTAGCACAGTGCCTACGATCGAGTCTTCTGTCACTAGCCAACTTACTCTTGAAACGAAGAGGAACGAACTTTGAATTTTTTTTTCTTTTTTAATTGGCTGGGGGTGCACATGCGCCTATGCTCCTATCAGTAGCCGCCCCTGCTTACAACACTAGCGTTTTTAGAAATACATGGACTGCGAATGTTTCAATAGGTAGTAGTCGGCGGGTGCTGAAAAAGTACTATATTATAGTACTTACTTATATACTATACTATATTATATATACTATACTATATTATACTATATTAAAAGTACTATATTATAGTACAATATTATAGTACTATAATGGTACTATAATATTATAGTACTATAATATAGTACTATATATATACACTATATATATAAGTACTATAATATAGTACTATATATAATATTATTATAGTACTTACTTATATACTATACTATATTATATACTATACTATATTATACTATAGTATATATATGCTATATTATATATACTACACTATATTATACTATATTATAGTACTTACAACACTAGCGTTTTTAGAAATAGGTACATGGACTGCGAATGTTTCAATAGGTAGTAGTCGGCGGGTGCAGAAAAAGCTCTTCAGTAAGTAGACTTGTAAGTGATAACCATGGAGACACTTGGAAGGAAGGAAAATACATCGAGAAATATTAGACGGTTATATTTCGAGAAGATTGGGGATGTTCTCGGCACCGGGAACCTGCAAAGACGGGGGCCCATAAAATAGGCAGCTGAGTCGTCACCAATTGTTGAAGACTACACTTAGTGTAGTCAAAATCACGGGCACCGCGGAAACCGCGCTCTGTGGAAAGGTTCCACGGGCCCGTTAGTGGCGTGCAAAAACTCTCTATTGGATCAGGTACTTATCTATCCTCAGAATTATTTTTGGGTTGGAAATTCCACCCAACTTTTTAGCTTTCAAGATTTTCCACATCGGTAGTTACACGAACCTCAAAATGTCTTTCTTTGAGGTTAAAAACCCTGTGTTGTTGCCTGTAAAGTCGGTATACGGGCGAAAGTTTTACGTGACAACGACTTTGAGTGGTAAAATAATTTTAATGTTAATATTCATTCGTATAGTAGGAAGAAGGATAAAATAAAATTCTTTGTCAAGTTGCACAGAGTAGGTATTTCCCATAGGTAGTAGGTATTTCCCATGGGTGGGGGGGGAGTGAGTGCCAAGGAAGGGGGGCGGGGCGCTCCCGCTTTTGTGAGCGTCGGGGAAGGGGAGGACGCGGGGGGGGGGTGCGCGGGGGGGGGGGGGGCGCTTTAGGGAGCGCCGAGCTGCACCCCCTCCGTGAGCGGAGCGTAACGCAGTTTCTAGAAGTGTCTCCCGGTAAACCAATTTATAAGACGTTATCACGTCAAAACTATAATAATGTTGAGGACAAAGCTAAGTATTGGGGCAATAATAATAATGTAAGACAATGAAAACTAGTGGCCATCTTGCAACATTCAATATCTAGTATTATCTAATCTAACACGAAAAGATTTAAGTAGGTACTAACATTGTTGAGCCTCGTGATAGTCTCTCCAATCAATTTCGCACGTGGTCCCCGTATAGAAAGTAGGACATCTGCAGAAGAAGGCAGCTAGAGTCGAAACGCATTGTCCTCTCACGCAAGCAGTAGAACTGAGGCAATCGTCATTAAGACTCTCACAATCTTCAGTATAATACGAAATGCTGATGGTCTTGCATTCCTCACACGATCTCTCCGGAAATTCCAGATCATTGATGCACAGTCCTCCGTAACTACATTGACACTCCTTAGTTTTTAATAAGGCACTTGATGATATGATTGCCATCGTCAATGCGAATAACTCTATACACCATCTCATTGTTCTCGATTTTCTGAACTGAAATCCACACCAAAATTATACTCCACGTTAGGAATAGGTATTATATCACAACTTTCCACAAAGAATGGAAAACATCTCCAAAAGCCAAAAAAATGGGAAGGCTGACGGTAAAGATCGAAAAATCAGATGACAAGCACGTTCGACGAATGTTAACATAAACACCAGCTGAGTAGCAGGAACTGAAACACTAGCTGATCATCGTGCGGATTTTTTTTCTTCATAATGACCGGATATGATAAAATTCCAATACATCAAGTCGGTTGAAGCTGAACTCGTTGAACAATGGAATTCATACAGTGCTTTGGATCTCGATTCGAAAGAAATGACACTAGTCAGGGCTCAGGTGACTAAGAGTTCTTTCGAATATGACGGACCATTCATGTTGACTTTCAATAAATAAATTATTTGCATTAGATCTTTTGCCGAAATAATCCTCGGCAGGGCTAAATACCCATACCCTGTCGAAAAAGTGAATTCGAGAAAAATCAAAATGCATCTGTTTTGCGCCAAAACTGTGAGTACTCTTGTAGAACCTTGAAGTAAGGGTGGGGGATTCATCTCAAAATTTTCTCTTTGCAACTCTATCAATTTATTATAGTAATATAATAATTGAGTGAATGATCTAAAAATAATAAACATTTATTAACTATTAAAACGTATAACAAAATATTATACAATAACATGTACCAGAACACATAAATTATTAAATTAATATTACCTCCGAATAAAAATATTTACTACTCTTCCATACGAATATAAAGACACTGTTCTTCACTATTGAGTTAGCCAGTTTTCAAATTTATTTTGACCCAGCCCGGGACATTAGAACTAGGAGTTTCCACGTCAGATCACCAGGAGAGAATCTGATTCAAGAATCATAATATAATTATTTGTTGATCAACAACAATTTTTGATTTTATCGTATCAAGCCATTTTCCCAGTCTCATGAGAACCTGCTAAAAGTTTGATAGGTCACGGAACGGCTTAGTAGTCGATATATTGTGAGTACTATGCTACCTTCTACATAGGTAGAGGTATAGATTTTTAAAAGTCCCTTCGTCGTCTTGGGCGTCCTTATAGTGATTAATCTGGAGTGAAGGAGGACAACACTTAACCTTCATGCGCTCGCGCCAACAAGAGTCTCACCGGCGCTCGCGCGGCTGTCAGTTAACCGACCATGATTTTTCAATGATTATTATGCTGATTTCTCTAATTTTCATTGCAGTAAATACAGAGGAACTAAAATACAACTCAAACAACACATTTTTTCCATAAAAAAAATTATTTATTATAAAAAAACATGGCCATTTTCATAAAAATAAACTTTGTCTTCCAAAAAAACGCATTTTGGAAAATCATTCTTTTTGTTCAACTGTTTCTGTTTGGTGAAAAACAAGATTATTTATTTCAATCAATAACTATAATCCCCGTCATATAAGTGAATGTCTGAGGCACTGTCGTGATCAGTCACCTCAATGTTTTCCCGGCACCCATGGGTGCAACAATCGGGTCTCCTTCAACTTTCCTATATCTGTCCATTTCTGCTAGCATCGAGCTCTGTCTCCTCAGCCTTTCTGTAAAGTTTTTCCCTGAACGAAAAATGGAAAAGGATTAAGTATTAGTTTTTTGGGTGCAAGAGTACGCCGTACGCGGCACTTTTCTTAGCAACACTGGACCGATTTGGTTCAAATTTGGTATATGGGCTCCATTTGGGGTCTAGTTGTGCCGCCAAGCTTTTGGTTGATGTAGGTCACTTCTAAAGGGTGAAAATTAAGGGTTGAAATTTTCAAGAGTGCCCTAGCTCGAAAACTCTCGAAATAAAGGAATCGTTTTTTCACCAATTTTAAATAGTATTGAATTTTTAAAAATTGTTGAGACCACCCGGAGCTCTGTAGGACAAACCGTTCGGTCCCTACGAGTACCTACTTGAATGTTTTCCTTCGATAAAACAGAATCATGAGTGTGAATCGCAAAAGAGGTCTAATCTCCGTTCAAATTTTATCTGACTAAAATGCGATCGCTGTTCATTTCTTCGATTTGTATACAGTTTTGTCTTCTGCGTAACCAGTAATCAAATTTCCATCTGAAGCTTTCTATTTTTCGAATCGAGTGTGAAGCGTTTAGTTCTTTCTGATAAACTTGATTGTGAACTTGATTGTATATAATAAACCTTAGAGCAATGATTTGCAGCGTTTTTGAGACCACGCGGAGCCCTGTAGGACAAAGCGTTCGCTCCTTACGAGAATTTAAGGGTTGGACGTACGATAAATCAGAAACACGAGTGCGAATCGCGAAAGAGGCCTAATCTCCGTTCAAATGATAGCTAACCGAAATGCGATCGATGTTTTTCTTCATGTTGGATGGTTGGTGGCTTTGCAGACTAGTGATCTATATAGAAAAATGATAAACCATTGTGTAATAATTTGCATCGTTTTTTTTTTTTTTTTGACTCAGAAAACTTCTGAGCTGCACATTATTTCACCAGAGTATCAAAATTTGCATTGGGAGGAGGCGAGTGAGGGGACAAAATTCACTAAATATCCACAATATTCCACAAAATAATATTTGACCCAATAACTGTAAAGATCAAACATTTTAAACTTAGATATAAGAGCTCACCAGACTGGTGACACCAGTACCTATTAAGTAGGAAGAAAATTGTTTCACCTTCAAATTTCGTAGTTGTAATGACTCAAAAGTTACAGATATTTTCAAGGAAACTTTGTAGTTAAAATGGGTAAATTTATTCAAAATGACAAATTAATAACTACACAACACCTCATACTCTTGAAACCGGTAGAATATGGAACAGTGCTTGAGTTCTTCAAACTTCGGCATGCAAGAACCGAAATTTCCCATGAAGAGCAACATTACCGAATGTACGAGACGCTGTTTCAACTGGATCTGCTTCTACGAATGTTTTTGATTTCGGAGGTGTACGCAGTTTTCTATTTACTGCAGCTTGTTTTTTGTAAGCTTTGATTAGATGAATAAATTGTTTATTATTCAGCTCGTGGTCACTGTAGAAATACTCGTGGATGACCAAACAAGTACAAACCCTGTTGAAAGCCACGACGATGATAATACAAATCAAAACCTGAATCGTTTCTAAATTCCACTCGATCACGTATCTCTTGCTGTAGAAGTGGATCATTATGTAGTCGATCAAGTGTAAACTGCCGTCCGATTGAGATTGCAGAATAACCAGCCATATGAAAATCCCGAGTACACAGAAAGCAAGGGTGTTACGTAGACGTCTCAGTAAATTCCACCTGAAACTTTTCGTTCCAACCAGGGATCTGATAATACAAATTACGTCTACAACTGCTAGAATTGGAATAATTGTTAAGAAAAGTGATGAATGAAAGCCATCTCGGTGAAATGGATGAAGGTCCACAAATTTTTCGTGAGAATTGTACTTCAGGTTGTCGATTGCGTCATATCTCCTTCGGTAGTCTTTGTACGTCACGACGACGACGACAAGTATGGTGATGGCAAAAATCAGTTTCTTCCAGAGGTATCCGTAGAAGCCATGGTGCAATTGAAACATAATGACGATGAACACAAAAACGCTCAAGCCCGTGAGCAAATACAACTCGAGCAAATAAGAAGCTTTTGGCTCCATCAAATTAGCGTTTACCTGAAAAGAAAAGAAGAGTATCTGCTATTACGATTCCCACTTAGTATTTTCTTCGAATATTAGACTTAACAAATAAAGCAACAAGTAGTAGGAGGTATTTCGAACACCGGAGCCTCCAACCGTCTCCACTCTGAGGTAGTTGTGAAAAAATACTTTCCATTCTTCCCTCAAAATCTGCCTTGATCTCCGTCTTCCACCTTCTCTTTCAAACCTTCACCTTATTATTACTATCAGTTCTACAATGCATGATAACCCCTGGTGAGTGTAAACTCTCTGACGGAATCCCAGTGTATGAAGTGTCTGACAGACACGCAGCCACCGTGACGTTGTTTTTGACAACATTTTGGTTCCCTGGGTATGAAGTGTCTGAGAGACACGGAGGTTTTCAGAATCGAGGGAACAAATTAGGTACTCCTCGTGGAGTTCAGGTCACAACTGAAGGTTGGAATGGAAACTTCAATTCAGGGTGTTTCACGAAAAGGTTACACCCCCTTCATTTCCCCAAAATACAGCGTATAAAATTAGGACCAACGCTATTCTTCATGCTTTTTCATGAGGAATTCTGGAAAAATACTTGCGCGCAATTGGCACTAACTTGAATTTTTTTCAAATGAAACCCCCTTTTTCAATACAAATTCGGATTCTACGTCAAATTTTATGAAAAATTCATACCCAAACCGATTTTTTTTTCACGGCGCGCAACCTGGCTTTTTGAACGCTATAGGTAAGTTGCGCAACTCCACAATTGCACAAAAATTCGGTTTTGAAGAACCCTAAGTGTAACTCTTTTTTTTTTTCATCATTTTTTGACGCTGAATCACAGGATGACAACCATTTTGAGGGAAACCAAGATTTTAAGAGGAATCGTAAAGGTTTATTGTTTTCCTTTATAGATCACTCTCCTGCAAATATCACAGCTTTGCCATTCTCACTATTCATTTATTGCTTCCGAGTCTACCAAGGTAGCGGAAGCTTTGTTTTCACTTTTCAAGGACGAAAAAAAAGTTCTCCAAAATCAAAATTTTCACTCGCGTTTTGCGTTTTAGACCTTTCTGAACAATTTTGGTTCAGTGTCTGTGTGTCTGTCTGTCTGTCATGAATTCCTTGAAACGCGCATAACTATACGAAGTTATTGTCTAATTTCTATGAAATTTTCAGGGATTGTGCGGGTTGGTGTGTAGACGGTCCCCTATGAAAATCATCATCCCCGGACTGATAGAAGCGACTGCGCATGCGCAAAAGTGAATTCCTTGTAACGGCCATAACTTCCACATTTTTCATCCGATTTCAATGAAATTTTCAGGGATGTTACAAATTAGAGTTTAGATGGTCCCCTATGAAAATCATCACCCCCGGATTGATAGTAGCCACTGCGCATGCGCAAACGTGAATTTCCTTGTAACGGCCATAACTTCCACTTTTTCTACCCGATTTCGATGAAATTTTCAGGGATTATGCGGATTAGGTTGTAGATGTTCCCCAATGAAGATCACCACCTTCGGACTGATAGTAGTCACTGCGCATGCGCAAACGTGAATTTCCTGGTAACGTCCATAATTTCTACATTTGCTATCCGATTTCAAAGAAATTTTCAGGGATGTTACAGATTAGTATTTAGATGGTCCCCTATGAAAATCACCACCTTCGGACTGATAGTAGCCACTGCGCATGCGCAAACGTGAACTCCTTGTAACGGCCATAACTTCTACATTTTCCGTACGATTTCAATGAAATTTTCAGGGATGTTACAGATTAACTTGTTTTGATGTTTTGAGATTAACTACTATGCATCGGATCATCTATACAATCGGGTTATGGATACGAGGAAGCTATGTGCCACACCCACTTGGCAGACTTTTTTTGTTTTTTACAAACTAACCAAAGGTACCTGTTACTTACCTGCTAGGAAGGTCATTTTTGAAAATTTCGAAATCCAAATGGAAATTAAGGGTTGAGCAGGTAGGTAGTTGGTACCTCTGGTTGGTTGGTAAAAAACAAAGAAATAAATAAATATTGACAATGTTTCTGGGGCAGAAACCCAATGTGATCGTTCTTAGTCCTAAACCCATCTTGATCAAATAAATTTAATAAAAAAATGTTTACAAGTTGCATTAAATAATTGTTTTTCCACATTTACCTACTCAAGCCATAATCATTTCGGTCCCCACGGTAAAGTTGCACCAGGTACGTGTATGAAGGAATTTTTATTTTAAAATTTCCCGTCTTCGTTATAATTTTTACATAATTCCTTACTTCCACAATCTTATTTATTGAACCTTCATATTTTTTGTCCGTTGTTAAATTTGCTACAATAAAGAAATCCCTTCGTTCTACAGCTATTGACCGCTGTTGTTATAACTATTCATATAGAATGATAATAAACTGTTTTGTAACAACTTAAAGGGTTCTTTCTACACTGAAAGGGCTTTTAACTAAGTAAAACTAAGTATAATAAGCTTAGTCCCACCTCAAGACGTGCTGAAGTAAATCCAGACGGTAGGTATTCGATCAACAGGTCGACTGTGTATACATGTTTGGTGAATGCATTGATGAAATTGGTTGAAATAAAAGCAACTCTCACTGGAATGGTAGTCTTTTGTAAACCTTCTAACGTAAATCTGAGACGAGGTGTTATCTCCTGTAAATCGTCAATCGGAAGTGATATATTGTGCCCTTCAAATTGATATGATTCTCCACTTGAACCTGAAATTCAATGAATACCAGGTAATCAAAAAATACAAAATGCTATATTTAAAGTGAGAACAAATCGGGTATTTTAGTTCATCATTTTCAATAATGAACCATGGGAAACGAGCAAAAAAAAACCCTCAAAATTCGATGTTTTACGTTTCAAGGTACGTAAAACCCGAAAATCGAATTT
The DNA here is from genome assembly GCA_009739505.2 of Apolygus lucorum. NCBI lineage: Eukaryota > Metazoa > Arthropoda > Insecta > Hemiptera > Miridae > Apolygus > Apolygus lucorum. The sequence continues at coordinate 56,878,951 of CM019180.2, forward strand.
TTAAAGTCCGTCCGCCTTACCCGGCACTTTTCTTAGCAACCATGGACCGATTTGATTCAAATTCGGTTCATGGACTCCATTTGGGGTCTAGTGGTGCCGCCAAGCTTTTGGTTGATGTCAGTCACTTCTAAGGGGTGAATTAAGGGTTGGAATTTTCAAGAGTGCCCTAGTTCTCTCTCGAAATAAAGCAATTGTTTTTTTCACCAATTTGAAATAGTTTTGAATTTTTAAAAATTTTAGAGACCACTCAGAGCTCTCTAGGACAAACCGTTTGCACTCTACGAGTACTTGAGGGTCAGATTTAAAGGTGTGGCACAACTGGACCCCAAATGGAGCCTATGTATCAAATTTTATCAACATATTACGGAAAAAAATGGTATTACATTTTTTGATTCTATAGGTAGCTACCCTGAAAGTAAATTTCAAATTTTAGTGTGGGGGGGGGGAGTAATTGATTTTCTTTGTTTCTCGATTACTTTCTTACACATGGGATTAGGTATCTACTTCATTGTTTGAACTTGTCGTCATCCAAGTTCAAGAATAATATTGTAAACCTTTACTGTAAATCTGAAATGAAGTACAGAGGAACTAACCAAACACCTCAAAAAAAAAAAGTTTTATGAAGAGGCATTTTCTCGGGTTTTATGTAGTGGAAGGACACAACCGTCGATGCAAATACGATCCTTTATTACGAATTAATATTAAAAATGTTAAATCTATTCGTAAATTTGATTCAATCTATAATGAATTCTGTTTCATGTCGAATACAAAATTTTCCTTAATTTGAACCTCAGAACCACGTAGACTTTGTTTCGAGCTCTTAGAACTGTCAAGTTCTTCTATATTAAAAAACGCTGCAAATTATTACACAATGGTTTATTATTTTTCTATATTGATCACTCGCCTGCAAAGCCACACACCATCCAACATGGAGAAAAACATCGATCGCATTTCGGTCAACTAAAATTTGATCGGAGATTAGGCCTCTTTTGCGATTCACACTCGTGTTTCTGATTTATCGTACGTCCAACCCTTAAATTCTCGTAGGGAGCGAACGGTTTGTCCTACAGAGCTCCGCATGGTCTCAAAAAATTCTAAAAATTCTATAGAATCTTAAATTGAAGGAAAAACAATACCTTTATATTAAAATGTTTTGAGTTAGGGCGTTTTCAAAATTTCAAAATTCATTTTTGAACCCTTAAAAATGACCTACATCAACCAAAATCTTCGGGACACAACTAGACCCCAATTGGAGCCTACATACCAAATTTCATCAAAATCGGTCAATGCTAAGTGGCAAAAGTGCCGCGTACGGCGTACGGCGGACGGACGGCCAAATTTTTATTCGATTTTTGGATTCTACGTACCTACCTTGAAACGTAAACCATCAAATTTTGAGGTGGTGTTAAAATGTTTTTTTTTCTTGGTCGATTCCAAAGGTTCATCATTGAAAATAATAAACCAAAATGATAAGTCTACTCATACGAAATCACTCGTACCTTTCATCATGTTTTTGTGTTTAGCGTAGTGAAAAAGATGGTCGTTGAGAATCAAAGACGTCCTGTAAGGTGTACCCTCAGATAAGTATCCATTAGGTGGGTTGAAGAATTCTTCGAATAAATACGGCATACATACTGCTACAAAGAGGAAAAAAGAGGAAGGAAGGTGAGAATACAATAAATTTACTTATTACGAAGATATATGATTGGTGATTATAATGCTTTACAAAAATGCATTATCAAGTAGAAATTCATTAATATAATAATCTTAATTTATGATAAATAGTAGCATCTTTGGATTACTTACATCCATTAGACATGAACAAGAACGTTAGCATGCCAGCGTCTGTTGGGCGGGAGACTAGATCTCTGGCCCATGGTTCTGTAAAAAAGAACCATCATCCGACCAATAAATATTCTCATGTAGGTACCATAATATTAAATACAATTTATAAATGGTCCTATGAATAGGTAGATAATATTTATTTGGCCCAGAAAAAACAATAGAAAATTGTAGAACAGAAATTATGTGTTTTGCTTAGATTTCCTATCCTACATTAGACTTGACCCGTGTTGTAAAGTAGGATCTTTGCAAAACGCTCACTTTTGACTAATTTAGAAGTAATCAATTTTGTGGTTATAATTACAATATCATTACATAGGTACTAATCTAGGTTTTCTAATCTAATTTCCAAGTCACATAAATTACTCTGTTATTACCAAACTATGTTCGTTAACTTACATTAATTATGTTTTACTGCAATACATAGATTCTGTTTAACTGCATATTGCATCTAAAGCTCCCTTCAGTTACTAGCAATGTCAACTCTAAATAAGTATAAATAGTATATATTTAAGAGTATACTCTTCAATGAAAATATACGTAGAACAATTTTTGTACTCTCCTCTCTCTCACCTGATATCAGCCAGACGTCAGTGGAACCAAGTAAGCAATGTAACTACATAATGACTAGGTAACGAATAATTAAGACAATAACTAAATGTACCTCCACTTCTTTATCAAACATTGAACAAGACAACACGAACTGCCAAGAAGTACTCAAAAATTATTCAGAAGGGGAACCTACCCTAGCGGAATAATCACTAATTACAACAAGGATATTGAAATAATCAGCCTTTGATGCCAACAATGAAAAATCTTATTCTAACAATTTGACGGTTAGCATTTCAAAGTAGCACTAAGTACATACTTAGGCAGTACGAAAATAAAATTTTGAAAAATTTGACCTTCTTCCGTACGCGACACTTAGCTCAGAAACCATGAAGCAAAAATAATGAAAATTAGTACGATACATTGTAAAATTAGTACGATACATTGTAAAATTAGTACGATACATTGTAATAAAGCGGCCTTTACCCTGAAACAGGTTACAGACAATGATCAGTGGTAGAAAGGAGGGGATAACATTTCCATCGCTCCATAGCTCAAAATGTTGATTATGATAAAATCCATATTATGGAGCCTTAGAGTGGTGTCCCCCGCTGACAGGAGTTCTAGTTCAGGCTCCTGTTGTGCCCACCTGTAGTAGTTGAGTCTAGAGATGGGCGAAACGGTTACATTTGCGTATTAGGTTCCACCGTTACCTCTCTGGGTTGATAATAGGTTCCAATAACCTGTTATTAATAAATAGGTTATCTCAGAGACCTTCTCACAAGCTCATTCTGACATACCATTCCAAGGTATCGTTTTCTATTTTTCGTTCCCAACCTACGCTCTTTTATCATGTTGGGTATATTGTTATTCCATTCCTAAGTATCATTCCGTTGATCTCTAGTTTTCGTTTCCTGCCTAAGTTGGGGTTTCTATCAAGTTATTTCCGACATATTTAAGTGTTAGTGTATTTTCACTCTTGTTCGATTAAAAAACCCCAAGCTATTGTTCTGGCGCCACACATTTTGGAGCCTTCCCTGAAACGTTGTTTAATACAGGGTTATTCTGGTAATAGGTTCCAAGCGGAATTAACGAAATCCGGTAATAGGTTATTTTTAACTGTTACGTTAAATACCGCCCATCTCTAGATGAGTCACATATGTCCACTTATGTATAGCAGAGTTCTGCAGTAGTTACGGCCTTTGTATACATATGCTGATAACGGAGTGTCAATTTAGTACAGCTCGACATAGAAGTCCACAACTTGATGGCTGCAGTTGAGTCGGTGACAGCCTCGAATTCAGTTGAGTTTGTTTTTTAATGGGTCGTCAGTAACAGATGTTTTTCAAATATCGGACTGTCAGGTGTAAAGTCAGTGAGTGGTGAAAGAATATCACAAATCTAGAAGTGAGAACAAAAACGTGAGAAGACTCACCCACATCGAGCGTCTTCAAATCTGTGAAACTACCTGGTAACGAGCGTAAAGTTTTCCTGTGAATAACTCTGGGTATGTCCAACCCATTTGTTTAGTAATTTAAATGGGTAACTTAAAATGGGTAACTTGAATGGGTTATACTTAAATGGGTAACTTAAATGGGTTAACTGTTAGTAAGAGGGAGAGCGTGTTTATAGTAAATAATCAAACATAATAATCGCCTCCCTGGCGAGGCGCGAAGCGCCGAGTTTTTTGTAATGGTTTTCTCTTTCTCTATTTATTAAAATTTTACAACTTACTTCATGTTTGTTGTTGTTATTCATGTTCCCTAAAACTCTAACTGCAGTGAAGTTGAAAATAAGTAAATTAATATTAAACAACAATCTCAGGAGGAGCTCCTAGTTCCCGAAAACAAGGAAATTCTTAGGAGACCATTATTGTGGACTTCTGAAAATTGGACAGCAAATCGGACTGTAAGCTGCATAATTTTGACCATAGCAAGAACATAAATGATAAGCAGAAGCCATAATTGATCATAAAGTGAACATTTTAAATGAA
>CM019180.2:56883357-56903840 GCA_009739505.2 Apolygus lucorum
ACATCCCCCGTCCCTCCGGGAGCCAGGGTCTTCTTCGATGACACTGGGTATAGGGATCGACTGTGAGGGGTATGCTTGCCTCAGGGCTCTCTCATATTCATGTCTTCTGCAGCCTGGACAGGTTCCGGGGGTCCGTCTCTCCCGGTGTTCTGGTGGACAGGTGGGAAGTTGTCGTCGGGCCAGATGCGACTTCCTCAACCGCTGCCAAAAGGTCTTGCAGGCCGTGCAGCGAAAGTTGAGGATCTGCTTGCACGACTGCTGGCAGACGGGACACTTCTGAGACCCTCTTGATGCCGACGACCGGTCCAGTCGGGGGGCCTGGGAAGGAGTTGGTGGTCGGGTGGTTCTGCAGCGACGAAGGAGGAGGCGTGGCTCGCGAAGTGGCGTGGACATCCACGTTGCGAAGGCAGGTCCCGGGGATGATAGTGGGGACTGGAGTGCCACTGAAGGATCCACTTCCGCGACCACTCTTAGAACTGGTTCAGGGGTTGGCTCTCTGGGATCGGTGGTATTTCCCGGGGTTGGTGGCGGCTCATCTGGGATACTGGTCTCCTCGATGGAAAGTTGCTCAGACCTCTGGGCGGGAGATGAAGGTGGTGTGGGAACTGAAGAATCTGAAGAGGTGGACGAGGATGACGACGAGGATGAAGATGAGGATGAGGAAGGGGGTGGTGGTGGAGGGCTGGTTGCGTGTGTGGTATCAGGTGGCCCGGTCTCCGCCGCGGGTGGCTCCATGGCGCTCTGGTCCGACACTGGCCCAGTTGACTCCTGGGGTGCCAGTGTCTCACGCAGGTCCTGCAGCTCCTGCAACAACCTCTCTCGATCCTCCAACAAGAAGTCGCGCTCCCTCGCTATGCGCCTGTAAACTGGCATCCAGTGGGCCACCCGGTTGATAGTCATGATGGCTGCATCGGCGGCCATGGCTCGGGGCTCGTACAGCTCGAATCTGGACATCCACGTCACGTACGAGGCGAGAGAGGCCAGTGTGCGTTCATGAAAACACAGTGGTTCAGGTGTGGTGACAACGGTGGTGGGAAGGGCGTCGAACTTCCTGTTCTTGGAGCGGATATATTTCCTCAGGGACACGGCATTTTCATCCTGAGGGGGCGGGAATTCCCTAACTCGCGGGTCGTCCAGCTGTTGGTGGGCCATCCTAGAAAGATACAAATCCTCCAATAATCTTCCATCCTTGAAGTGTACTTCATGGATGTTGCGATGGCTCTTGACATGCAGGCTGATAAGCGGTGTGGTCTCAGAGATATCCTAGTTCCTAATTACTGGGCTAATTTTAATTTACCTGAAGGGTACAATGACATTGGTTGACCTGAGGGATCCTAGTAAGTCTTTGGGACCTGACGGGTCCCTTTCATTTTGGTTTATATTTATTTCTTAGTCCTAATTTTTTCCTAGATGTAAGTGTATCTTATTAACCTGTATCGTTATTTGTATTAGTGTTATGTTGCTATGTTGTGTTATTAATCTCGTTGTCTGTTTGTATTTTGTTTCAGGTTTGTTTGTCCATAGTTCCTAATTCTGTCAGTTCGTTAGTCTAGCGTTTTCCGGTGTGGAGCTGGTGGTAATCCACTGGTGCCCTAGTCCTGAAAGGATACCGTGTAGTAGGTTCCTCTGAAACGGCTTCCATAGGGGTTTCTGTTCCATCTTCGGTGTCGTCGAGTTCCATGGTATCGCTGTGGAAACTCTCTTCATCGGAAGATTCGTTAGGTGGGTTGGTGGTTTGTTCCCATAATTCATCGGTGGTAGTGGTAGTTCCTGGGGTACACTGGGTTGTGGAACTTCCGACGGTTCCTGGGTTGGTGGAACCGGGTTGCGTCTGTTGTCCCGAACTGCTGGATGGTGTTGGTTCCGGGGGTGCTGTGGGCGGTTCGTCCACGGAAGCTCCAGGCTCATCAGCTCCTTCCAGCAACAAGTGTGCTTCCAGGCTCGTGTCGTCTCTTGGGGGTTCCACTGGTGGAATGGGAATGGTTTCCATGGTTTGATCTACAAAAGCTTCATCTGGGATTCCATTTTCAAATGCGGGTTTCAACGATTTATGTGGACGGTTTGACGCTTGATGTCGGCTATGTCCCGTATTTCATAGGTCACGTCTGTATGTCGAGCAGTGACGACCCAAGGTCCTGACCAAGGGCTCCACAGCTTGCGTGCTGCTCCCACTGGGGGTTGCATCTCTCGGAGATACACCCGTTCTCCTGGTTCAAAGGATCGGCAGGTAAGTCGACGGTTTATTGCTTCGCTACGCCTTTTCCATGCCTTGTGAAGACAGTGTACAGCGGCGTTCCTGGCTGCCTTTAGTCGCTTCAAATTTGGGTCTCCGACGGTGTCACTATGTTGTAAGCTTTGGAACCTCTCGTTGGGTAGTCGGAGTTCTCGGCCATAGGTCAAGAAATTCGGTGTATGTCCTGTGCTTTTATGGGGGGTCGCACGATAGGCTGCAAGGGCTGTGGGCAAGACGGTTTCCCAAGCAGTGGTCTTCTTGACAAGTTTCACGAGGATGTTGGCGAGCGTTCTGTGAAACCGTTCACAAACCCCATTGCCTTCCGGATGATACGCTGTCGTAAATATCTGGCGTATCCCCCATTGTACACACAAGTTTTGCGTTGATTTGGCAGTGAACGCGGTCCCTCTGTCTGATACTAATCTCTCGGGTACCCCGTGCGTTGGGATGTATTTCGTTGCAAGGATCCGTGCTACAGTGTTGGATGTACAATCGGTCACCACATACGCTTCTGCGTATTTCGTAAAGTGATCTACGGCAGTGAGGATGTACTTCTGGGTGGTTCCGGATGTGACTGGTCCTACGAAGTCCACCCCTACAATCTGACCAGGACGTTCCGGCAACAAGGGTTTTTGGACGGGGTATCGTAGTCCTCCCGGCGTGTTCCTACGCTGACAAGTATCACATCTCCGCACGTAGTTCTTCACATCCTTTGTTAAGCCCGGCCAATAACCCAGTTTTCTGACGATCTTCTCCATTACTTCAGCGCCTGGATGGCCGGACCATTCATTACGATGGCAACGATTCAGCAGCCAGTCCCGCAGCGGCAAAGGCATGAGTGGTACCCACTCATCCTTACCATCCAGTCGGACTCGTATCTCGCAGACTCCCTTGCACTTTCGCGTCTCACCTCCGCGCCTGAAAAGTACTGTCGACTGTACCCATGGATCAAGGTTTTGAGCAGCAATCATCAGGGAGCGAGGAAACTCCAATGTCAGTGAGGCAACGTCCATTCGACTGAGTCCATCTGCGTGCATCATCTGTGTGCCAGGTCGATACCGCGGGATAAAATTGTACTCGGCCAAACGGAGGATCCACCGGCCGATCCGTGAGGTTGGATCTTTTAACCTCATTGCAGCCGTGAGAGCCATGTGATCGGTTTGTAGCTCGAAAGGTTGTCCGAGCAAGTATTCCTGAAAATGCCTTATGGCCCAGACAACCGCAAGCAGCTCACGCTCTGTCACTGAGTACCTGGTCTCTGCCGGATTCAGCTTTCTGCTTGCAAAGGCTATCGGTTGTTCATGACCATTGTGTTCTTGCGATAGCACTGCACCCAAGGCATGGCCCGAGGCATCTGTGGCCAAAATGAAAGATTTGTCGAGGTCAGGGTATGCCAGTACAGGTTCCTGTGTTAACTGGTTCTTGAGATCCTCGAACGCGGCCTGTTGTGAAGTGGTCCACTCAAACGGGACATCCTTTTTGAGCAAGTCAGTGAGTGGAACAACAATATCTGCGAAGTTTGGGATGAATCTGCGATAAAATCCGGCTAGTCCTAAAAAGGACTGCAACCGTTGTTTGGTTGTTGGCACTGGGAAGTTCTTCACCGCCTGCGTCTTTTCTGGTTCTGTGTAGATTCCATGGGACGTCACTCGATGGCCCAGGAAACGCACTTCATCTCTTAGAAACTCGCATTTTGAAAGGTTTACTTGTAGGCGAGCGTCGGCCAGTCGTGTGAAAACTTCCTGTAATGTCTTTAGATGTTGCTCGATGCATGGCGAGAACACTATCACATCGTCCAGGTATACTAGACAGTTTCTCCCTAATATTCCGTCCAAGACGTTGTTCATAACGCGCTGAAAAGTTGCTGGCGCATTCTTTAAACCAAATGGCATCTTTTCATAGTGAAAGTGTCTGCCAAGCACTGAGAAAGCAGTCTTCTCCTTTGTGTTGGGGTGTACTGGGATCTGATGATACCCAGACGCCAAGTCTATAGTCGTGAACCATTTACACCCTCCTAGTAATGCTAGGGTTTCCTGGAGTCTTGGGATAGGGTAGGCATCCCCTTTCGTTATTCGGTTCAATTGCCTGAAGTCCGTGCAGAACCTCCATTTCTGCTCTTCACTGGGTGGAGTCTTCTTCTTAACCATCAACACCGGCGCACACCACGGACTTGTGGAGGCGCTGATTACCCCGGCGGCTAACATATCTTTTAATTGCTTTTCTACTACTTCACGAAGGGCGTGAGGTATTGGGTAAGGTTTCTGATTGGTGACGTCAGGTTCGGTGGTTGTGATCTCGTGAGAGACGGGAAGGCTACAACCTTCTCCGGTCGGTGGTGTAAATAGGTGTCGGTACCTAAGTAAGGTTTGTCGTGCGAGTGTTTTCGACTGTTCGTCTAAGTGGGAAAGTTTTTCTTCAATTAGGTCACTCGGCTCGGGTTGCGGTTCGTCCCACTGGTCGGTAGGGATTAGTTCCCACTCTTCGGCTTCTTGGGGTGAGCTGTCCGACGTCCAGGTAGGCGGTTCTCCGACGTTGCAACCTATGATTACTTTGTAGGTTTCTTCGTCCCTCTGTTTTACAAACATTTCTCGAGCCCTTTCGCGCTCTCCTCCGAACGAATTGGAGGCGCTCTTATGAGACTGTTCGTCAGTCAGTTGTCGTATGTTGGTATCCATTTGGAACGATACACCCCCCGATACACTCAGCGATACAGCAGTCGATACCACCGATGCGTCCGCATCGATACAGCCGGAAAGGTAGGGCGATACACCCCCCGATACACTCGGCGATACAGCAGTCAATACCCCCGGTGCATCTGCGTCGATATGGTTGGAAAGGTAGGGCGATACACCCCTCGATACACCCAGCGATACCACAGTCGATACCTCCGGTGTTCCTGTCTGTATTGGGTAGGAAGGGTAGGGCGATACACCCCCCGATACACCCGGCGATACGGCAGTCGATACCTCCGGTGCATCTGTCTGTATTGGGCACGAAGGGTAGGGCGATACACCCCCCGACACACCCGGCGATACGGCAGTCGATACCTCCGGTGTTCCTGTCTGTATTGGGTAGGAAGGGTAGGGCGATACACCCCCCGATACACCCGGCGATACGGCAGCCGATACCTCCGGTGCCTCACTCAAATGCACGCTCCTAGGGGGCGATACGCTCAGCAGTACTCTCGAACCTTCTTGATTCGTTGTTGATTTCAGTAGGTCACGGTCTCCCGGTATCATGACAGGGTCGTTCTGTTGTTCCCAGTCCTCCCGATGCATGAGGGCGGTAGTTACGATCCGAGAGGTGCTGGGGAGGGCCGTATCCGCACCTTCATGATGACTCGGGTACCGTAATACGGTATCCTCCCTCCTCCCCGACTGCAACACCACCCCTACATTACCGAGGTTCCGACACGTCCCGTCGATGTCTCCGTTGATGGTTTTGGAGTTATCCCGCAAACCCTGTAGCAGCGTCCTCAACTTTGGTCAGGTTGATATTCGGGAGCTTATCTCTCAACTCCGAGATCACTTGACCTATCCCTTCACTTCAAGATTTAGTTGGCTTCCCATCGCCATTCAGTGCGGATAGCTGGAGCTTCTCTAGTTTTTGCTAACCTGTTATAATCCACGAGGACACCTTCTCTTCCATTTTCTTCGTCGGAGGGATCGCCCTGGATTTCAGGATTTTGAAGCCAACATTAAGGTACGTTACCTGCAGTACTTGAAGTACCATGGACGATTGTTGGTGAAGTCTGGATCATCATGGGATTGTTCCTTTTTTTTTTGTTCTCCAGCAGTCATCTACTTCTGCACAATACCTATCGTTTTGCTGAGTACTACCAACCTACCTGGCGGAGTACCTACCTTCTAAGGACGGACGATCGTTTTGCCAAACCCCTCGCCCTTACACTTTGCTTCGAAGGTAGGAATCATTTTGATACCTAAGGTAATTAGGTTAATTAACCCCAAAACTCCAGTAGAGCTTTCACGAGGCTGCAGGAAGGAAAATCAAATTTTCATTTTTTTCCTTCGTTTTCTGTTCTCAGCCTCCCGAAGCCTTTTATCAACTCTGGAGGCGGCTAGTTCTGGGCCTAGCAGGGGAATACTTCGACTAAGCATAGGAAGTTCGCGATCGTGTAGAAAATTTATAATATTTTTCTTTTTTTTGAATAATGTTAGGGTGGCCATCCCTTAGGAACAAAGTAAACTTTCTTTTAGGTAATATAAGATAAGACCTAAGTATAGGTTATATTTTGGAATTTCCAATACATTTTTTTTTGGGGTTTTCCTCCGAAATTTTAAGTTTATTTTTAATAAAATACTTACCACCGCATCTCTGCTTTGATTTTGATTTTTTTTCTCAAATTTGGACCCTACCATCTCCAACTGTCCTGGCCAGACACAATTTATATTGTGGCAGGTAAAAATTACTGTTGAGTAAATTTTGGTATTCGCTACAATATTGGCGCCCAACTTGAAGGCCCGAGAAAATCAAAGCAAGATTGCGAGTGTTGATTATTTTGGTTCAAATGTTCAAAATAATAGTTCCAACAATTATTTAGTTTTGGAAATTAATCAATTATTTTTTGATCATTATTTTGATACCTATGTATTTCTTTACGTTGCCTGCTTAATTACGTTCTCCGAATTCTCGATCGAGAAATTAGGTAGGTATACACTAATTTTTGTTTTTCGTACACGAAGTGTACGACCGATAATTATAATATTTTCAAGGTGATTAACTAATTAATTCACTTATGAAAATTATGTTGTGTTTCACGATTTATGTAGGTACATGTTCATTATAAGATTTCCATGTAGGTACCTATTTCTTTCTCTTTGGATTTCGAGTTCTGAGTTATAAGTTTTCCCAAGTTGAGAAATTTTATTGTTCGTGTGATAACAGGTTCGTTTTACCTTATCACGTAGATAGGTATCGATTTGAATTCCAGTCGTTGCTATCGTATTCGTTCCTGCCTCTCACTCTTTGCCCATCGTAGTTTCAAGGTCTAGAAACCGACCAGATATCTCTATTCAGACTGTTTTATTCCGGTGCCTACTCACGTTATTATCCGCACAATGTACCAAATGGAAAAACGTTTTATTAACCGTTTAGACAAGGATGAACTTGTTTCTGAATTAGAGTATAGGGGTTTTGCGGGTGTACAGAGCCAAAGTGTAGACGATCTTCGAAAACAACTTAGAAAATGTTTTCATATCGAGGAGAAAGGAGCTGCTTTTTCGCCTAAAAAATTTCTCAGTGATGAAGAGGAGTTCGTTATTTGTGAGCAGAAGTTAGCTAAGATCAGTTTAAAAGTAGATGGTTGTAATGATGATCAGTTGAAGGCATATACATCCAAAGCTGAAGCTAAACTCACACACGTACTTCTACGTTTGACTCGCATCAAATCTAATCCAGATGAGACACTTTCAACGAAAATTGTAGACTTAATTTCTCGTGGTGATGAGTTGTTAACTAGGCTGAAACAAACTCCTAGGGTTCCTAGTCCAGCTAATTCTTCTTCGTTGAATACTGATGTAATGGTGAATTTTCGTGAACACTACGGTGACCGAGCAAGGTTATTAACTTGATTTTAAAATTCGCCACTACAATGCCCCTGCACTTATACTAGGAGTATCCAAATTTCACTTACCGTGATTTCTATGAGCAGCGGAACCAGTCAGCAGAAAACGACGAAGATGGTGTTGAATAGGTATCCCTTTGGGGATTACCGAAAAATGCCTATCTTTGTCCAACTTGAGCTTTAGTAAGTATTTTCCTTTACGACTTCTTTTATCTTTTCCGTTATTGTGTAATAATTTGTACCTTTTATATTTAATATCTTTTCTTTCTTTTTCAGGTTCTTCGAGATCTCAGCAAGTCTAAGGTAAGTACTTTCAAGTTCTGTTTCTACGTTAATGACTCTACTTTGGTTCTCACTACGATTCGCAAGGTAAGTATTCTCAGGTAAGTACCTTTTATGATTCTACTCTGCACCAGGAAATTGATCGGGGAATGTACCAATGATAACCACAAGGTAAGTAAACAAAATGAATCCTGTATAATTTTCAGGTAAGTATTCAAAGACAAGAAAATAGTAATAATAAAGGAACAATATAACTCGGGACTAAGATACCCTTCTCGAATAATGATATTATACTGACTTTAATTACCGAGGGCCCTGATGGGGATAACCTCCAAGCTTACAATCCACGTGGTGTTTCGAAACTAAAAAGAGAGGGAAGGTGAACATTCGCACGTGGTGTTACGGAACATGAACTTGATGCGTATGATGTTACGGAACATGAAAATCTAACACGTGGTGTTTCGTAACATGAAAGGGAATAAGTCCTTTGGACGAAAGAAAATCACTAGAATCAATTTACCTAGGAGGAACAATTTAAGAAAGAGAATTTTACAAGTTTTTAGGATTTACCAGTACTGGGTTTTGAGAGAGAATCCGTTGGGCTTGGTCCGTTTGAGATGCTAGGGTCGGCCGTTGGTTACTTGAATCTTCAGGAGGGCGCAATCGTACACTGATAGACTCGCAGTTAACTTCAGGTTTCCAAATGTTCAGTTTACAGATGTCACACAGACTTTTCCACACAGAGTTTTCACACAGAATTTCCACACAGAGTTTCCACACAGACTTTTCACACAGAGAGATGGGGTGAGAGGCTCGATCAAGACACGTCTGAGGGGTAGGCGGCCGTTCTCCCCCAGTCGCGTCCTCCCCCTCCGGATCCTTCCCCCACCCGTTCACTTCCTGGCGCTGACCCGTCCGGTGCTGCCGCCTGGTGGCGCGCTCCCGACCTCCACCTCCATGCTTTCGGTCTCGCATGGAGGATTCCGCCGAATTTTCAATTTGGGGATCGTCGGTGGCGGAAGCCCCTGTGACGACTCGTCACACTCCTCCTTTCCCCGGAGGCCGATGCCCTCATCGGCTTTACGACGTCCCCCGGGGGTCACGGGTGGCAGTGGCAGCGGCAGGTCTGGCCTTGCCTCGATCAATGCGCATTCGTACCTCCATCGTCGGCAACCGGTACAGTCGGCAGGCCGTGTGTCTCGATGTTCGCGCAGCTTGCAAGGCATTGGGTGGTCTGGATGTCCCATTGGAAATTTCCGGCACTTGGTAATCAGTCGATTCCAGAACGTCTTGCAGCTTTGGCATCTGAAGCCCGTGATGATCCGCTCGTGTTTCCCACAAATTGGGCAGTCACTCAGGAGTAGTCTCGGTGCGACCTCCGGCGTTGCTGTATTATCCTTCTGTGACAGCGGCGAAAACGGTGGTGCCGCCTCTCCTTTGGTGTCAGCGTACTTCTTCTTGGAATGTGGAGGATCCTCGTCTCCAAAGTCCATTCCCGATTCCCGCTCCGAATGCTCTGGGGTTGCGTCGTCATCCCCTGTCGGCGGTGGTCCCTCGGTATAATGAGACTCGTTGAGGTCCTCGACATTACTTTCGTTGTTTGCTGCATCAAGCCTTTCCTGTAGCATTTGGACCTGGTACCTCAGCATGGCCGTATCTCGTGTCGCCGTCAGTGAGTGTTGCTCCAGTGGTGGTATTATGTCCCTTAAGCAGCTTGCCAGTTGCGTAACGCAGCTGGTGACAATCGCCAACTGTCGCGGTCTTCCCCTGACTAGTTGCGCAGCCTCCCCGATGGTGATCATAGCCTCCACAGTCTGGCGGTGTTCCTCGGCCCAGTCTCCTATCTGCCCTACCTGTTCCTCCTGCTTTGTTGTGGACATAGTGGCCTAACCTGGTTCCTCCTCCTGAAACAGAATACGGCCATATTCACCACCTTTGTTACAAAATCATCCAAGTCCACTCTCTCTCTCCTCAGGCTGTTCCCTGGCCCGCCCGGAAACCCTCGGTTGGGTTCGATACCCCCAACTTTGGCGGTTGCCGTCCGAATCCAGACCTCCCCCCCATCCGGCCCGAAACGACTCAACCATCGTCATGGCTCCCTTCCCCGGTACGGATCACAGGTAATCAGTCAACTCTTCAGGTAAGTATATCTCCCTTTTTTTTTTTTTTTTTTTTTTTTTTTATTAACATTTATATTTAAGTATGCATATTATTTAACATTTGTAACATTTATTGTATTAACTCATTAACTATTTTTATTTACAGGTGAACTTCACAACACCGAGCCTATATCGACCCAGGATGTACTCGCACATGGTCCGCGCGTGGTCCTGGTTACGAATCGCGTTCCGGTTCGGTCGGTCGGATCGGGACCCGGGGTTCACTGTTTTTAGTTTCGGCTTGACTCGCCACCCCTGGTTTCCGTCGTCTCCATGGTCGCCTGGTTGTTCCCGGAACAACGTCGAGGAACGTCTCTTCGTCCACCAAGTCCATCCATTCTGACTCGTCGTGCGTCTTCCTTCCTGGACTCGCCTTGTCAGCAACTGTCGGCACCTCAGTCACGGGATCGAGGGTCGTACCTTCGTCCGGTGCATCATTAAGGAATGCAGGTTTCAGTCTGCTCCGGTGGTAACATGTTGCTGTTCCCGGCGAGTTCTCTACATTGCCGTTGATGTCTTGGTTTTGTCCTTGTCCGGTCCGTGGTCCTTTCCAAAATCTTCTCCCTTTGTCCGGCGGAACTGCCGCCCGACTCGCGTACGCTCTTCGCCCATTCGGGGGCCGCGAGCGGCGCCGTCGTCGGCCAATTAACCGATCGCGCGACCGCCAGAGCCTTCGCAGGGCCCCCACCCATCGGCGAACAACGATCAGCGGAACAGCACCGGCTCCAACTCCAACCTCGCCTCTCGCCGCTCCATTGTTGGTCGCCCCGCAGGCTGGCGCCTCACTGGCTGGTTCCTCTTCGGAATCCGGCAGCAGGGGGATCATAGGGTATGGTCGTCCGACCACGGTGGGTGCCGCTCCAACGTCTACCTCACGCGGAACCGGTAGGTCGCGTTCACCTTCCCCTGGGTCGCCGGACAATTCGCGATTTCCCTCCAGGCACTCCCCAGGTTGTGTCCATTCAGGGCTCGCCGAAGGGGCTGCTTGAGGGTGCTCCTGTTGCTGCGGTTGGTCGGCACCTGCGGCTTCTTCCCGCTCCTCGGTCTGGAAGCGTTCCCGATCGTTTGTGTAGTGGGGCTCTCGGCATTCCTCAGGTGGTATCCATTCAGGGCTCACCAAAGGAGCTACTGGGAGATCCTCCTGTCGCTGCGGCTGGTCGGCATCCGCAGCTTCCTCTCGTTCCTTGGTCTGAAAATGCTCCTGGTCGTTTGAGTTATAGGACTCCCCGTCCTCGGTGGTTCGTCCGCTTCCAGGCATTCTTGGAGTCTCCAAAGGAACGTCCTCTGGCATGTGGGTTGGTCCTTGCTGGGGTTTGTCCGTTTCCCTCTCCAATTTCTCCGCCTGCCAACCGGCCGACGGCTGTTCCAGGCTCTGCAGGGCGCCGGGGTCCCGGATCATTTCCCCGACATTTAAGCGTTCCCCGGTTTCAGGGTGATCCATTATTACTGCCCCTGTGTCGGTCTGGATGCTAATTGGAAATTTTTGGAGAAGGTCCAGTCCTAACAAATTTAGGCCGGAATCAGGTCTATCAAGAATGAAAAATACGTGGGTCGTTTGCACCGGCCCGATCTCCACCGAGACCTCCTGCTTCCCACGGAGTGACAACCATTGTCCGTCGGCCCCCCACAATTTCGCGGTGGTCGGTTGGAGTTTCACCCCGGGGATGGGCTCTGATAACGTCGACACAGCAGCGCCGGTATCCAGCACCATCCGGCGGTCCACATCCGCCAACCTTACGAGAACCGACATCATTGGTTCTGTGGCGAGCGCCACTGTCGTTTGGAATGCGATCAATTCATCGCCCTTCACTTCCTCCTCCTGCTGATCAGGTATCGGGGCGGTGATCGCCGCGGCGGGTGCGGAGGTCACCGCTCGACGGGGCACGCCCATCATCATCTTCATTCTGAAGCACTCAGCCTCGATGTGCCCCAGCTTCCCGCAGAATCCACACAAGTCGTCGTTGGCGGGTCCATAAGGGCAATCCGCCGGGTAGTGGTTCGGGTCACCGCAGAAACAACAAGGGAACCGCGGCTTTGGTAAAGGTGGACTCCGGAAGTGGGACCTCCGCGGAAGCCCTCCTCCTTGCGCCGGACTCCTCGGTGGCGTTCGATTCCCTCCGGAATTGCTGCGGTTCGGGCACCTGGCCGCAAAATGCCCCACCTCTCCGCATCCGTAGCACTTTCTGGGTTCCTGATTCAGAATCCCCGCTACGTCCCACCTGAGTTCCGGTTCACGATCCTCCCGGTCCGTCTCCTCCCACTCTTCGGCCTTCTCGATCGCGTCCTCTAGGGTCTCGACGGTTCCTCCCCTTAGGAACAGGCTGATTTCTTTATCCACCCCCCGGATAAACGCTCGTAGGGTTTTCTGTTGTACCCATTCGGGTCGCTGTTCTAGAGGGAGGTTCTCCTCTGCCTCGACCGCGCATGCCGCGAGCGTCAACAAGCGTTCCGCGTATTTCCGGAGGGGCTCACCTGCTTGTCTCTTTGTGGTCCAGAGTTTGATGTTTGCTTGTTCGGGGTTTTCTTTTCCGTACCACCGGAGGATTCGAGCTTTCAGGCGGTCGTAGGGCTCCTCGCCTGTGGCTTCCGTCAGGAACCGTTTGACTCCTCCCTTCAGTCGTGCTCTCAGGAACTGAACCTTTTGTGCCTGGGATAGGTTGGTGGTGGCCTGCTCTACCTCGGAAAAGAACTGTTGCGCCGAAATGCATCCCGTTTCGTCGGGATTCCATACGTCCACCTCCATGAATAACGATCTCGGAAGTCCGGCACCCTGCTCTTCGGGTTTTGGGACTCCCTTTTGTGAGGCAAAGAAATTCCCCATCTGCGCCATTGCAGTGGTGACGGCTTCCATCATCTCGAGGGATATCGTTGTTGCGTCTCCTCCGTTGGCCATGGTGTACAATTTCAATGGATGTGAATTGGTAACGCGGAAAAATTGGTTGGATATGAACAAAAAGAACAGTTCACTTGTCACAGGTCGGTGTTTACGAAACGTTTGGTTTCGCGATTGGTCTAGGATATACGAGTGTGTGAGGAACAGTTGTTCCGTAACAGTTCACGGACCCGGAACGGTGGTTCCGAACCGATAACAAGACTTGGGGTTGGACTGTTCCGACCCAGGAACAAGTTTTTGTACTTGTCCGAGTTTCGGTACCAGTTCGTTTCGAATCGTTCCTTTGACTCAGGAACGACGGTTCTCGGAACGTGTTTACGTTACGAAACCCGCCGACTCGAAACCCGGTGTTACGGGTCGTTGATCCGAAACCCGGCGATCCGCCCGAGAGTCGCTCTGAAACGGTTTGGTCCAGAACTTCTGGAACCTACGAGAAGATCGACCCGGATCGTCCGAACAGTGAGGATCCGGAACGCGACGGTTCGCCCGAAAGTTTCGCGGGAGAATGCCGCGGGAACAACCTGATTTCTCGCTCGTTCACTCACACTCTTGTCACTCCGCTCACGGGTGGTTTTATGTCTACGGCCGTATTCCTTGTTTTTACAGAAAAACAACGTACTAGGCTCGTAATTTCCTTCCAATATATACAAGACAACAAGATCAATACCTATGCAATGTGGATTTGAGTCAATAGAAATGATATTCCTATGGTACTTTGATCAATCTCCTGGGCGGTCCTCTACTAGTTAAGTGCAGGGCGAACTGAAGGTTCGTGATAGTCGAAACTTATCAAAATCACACCGCGTGCCACCAAATTGTAATGGTGAATTTTCGTGAACACTACGGTGACCGAGCAAGGTTATTAACTTGATTTTAAAATTCGCCACTACAATGCCCCTGCACCTATACTAGGAGTATCCAAATTTCACTTACCGTGATTTCTATGAGCAGCGGAACCAGTCAGCAGAAAACGACGAAGATGGTGTTGAATAGGTATCCCTTTGGGGATTACCGAAAAATGCCTATCTTTGTCCAACTTGAGCTTTAGTAAGTATTTTCCTTTACGACTTCTTTTATCTTTTCCGTTATTGTGTAATAATTTGTACCTTTTATATTTAATATCTTTTCTTTCTTTTTCAGGTTCTTCGAGATCTCAGCAAGTCTAAGGTAAGTACTTTCAAGTTCTGTTTCTACGTTAATGACTCTACTTTGGTTCTCACTACGATTCGCAAGGTAAGTATTCTCAGGTAAGTACCTTTTATGATTCTACTCTGCACCAGGAAATTGATCGGGGAATGTACCAATGATAACCACAAGGTAAGTAAACAAAATGAATCCTGTATAATTTTCAGGTAAGTATTCAAAGACAAGAAAATAGTAATAATAAAGGAACAATATAACTCGGGACTAAGATACCCTTCTCGAATAATGATATTATACTGACTTTAATTACCGAGGGCCCTGATGGGGATAACCTCCAAGCTTACAATCCACGTGGTGTTTCGAAACTAAAAAGAGAGGGAAGGTGAACATTCGCACGTGGTGTTACGGAACATGAACTTGATGCGTATGATGTTACGGAACATGAAAATCTAACACGTGGTGTTTCGTAACATGAAAGGGAATAAGTCCTTTGGACGAAAGAAAATCACTAGAATCAATTACCTAGGAGGAACAATTTAAGAAAGAGAATTTTACAAGTTTTTAGGATTTACCAGTACTGGGTTTTGAGAGAGAATCCGTTGGGCTTGGTCCGTTTGAGATGCTAGGGTCGGCCGTTGGTTACTTGAATCTTCAGGAGGGCGCAATCGTACACTGATAGACTCGCAGTTAACTTCAGGTTTCCAAATGTTCAGTTTACAGATGTCACACAGACCTTTTCCACACAGAGTTTTCACACAGAATTTCCACACAGAGTTTCCACACAGACTTTTCACACAGAGAGATGGGGTGAGAGGCTCGATCAAGACACGTCTGAGGGGTAGGCGGCCGTTCTCCCCCAGTCGCGTCCTCCCCCTCCGGATCCTTCCCCCACCCGTT
Organism: Apolygus lucorum; assembly: GCA_009739505.2. Classification (NCBI taxonomy): domain Eukaryota; kingdom Metazoa; phylum Arthropoda; class Insecta; order Hemiptera; family Miridae; genus Apolygus; species Apolygus lucorum. The sequence continues at coordinate 56,898,549 of CM019180.2, forward strand.
CACTTCCTGGCGCTGACCCGTCCGGTGCTGCCGCCTGGTGGCGCGCTCCCGACCTCCACCTCCATGCTTTCGGTCTCGCATGGAGGATTCCGCCGAATTTTCAATTTGGGGATCGTCGGTGGCGGAAGCCCCTGTGACGACTCGTCACACTGATACCGATGGGTACGATTCCAATATTCGTACTGCATTGTCTTCGTCGGACAGTCCCGATTCATCCTCTACGGATTCGAATCCACCTCCAAGAGACAGGAAGCGTCATGTAAGGAAGAAGACTAAGGTAAGGAAGGACCTTTTCCACCAAGTTCAGGATAAGTCGTACAGCTCTCATTTCAGGAGTACTCCAGTGTCGAAATGGGGAATCAAGTTTTCAGGCGAAGGTAGCTCCATGAGCATTCGTAGATTTTTCGTTGAGGTCCATGATTTTCGCATAGCAAATCGGATGTCCACCGATGACTTGTTTAAAGAGGCTAAATTTCTGTTTGAAGGTTCCGCATTAGAGGTCTTTAGATCTTGTCGTAGGTCAGTTAAAGACTGGAAGGACCTCGAAAATCGTTTAACTCTCGCTTTCACCGATCCTGCTTACGAAAAACGCCTCAAGAGGGAAATTTTGGAAAGAAAACAGGGAGATGATGAACCTGTTGTTGTTTATCTTTCCAAAATGGATAATTTATTCAACCTGCTATCTCGACGTCTCCCCGATAGGGAAAAACTTGAAATAATCGAAGATAATATTCTACCTGAATACCAAATGGCACTCAGCCTTCAAAAATATCGGACATTGGATGAATTAGAAAAATTATTAATAAAGCTGGAAAAAGGAAGATCCAAGTTCTGCACCTCAAAATTCACGTTTCAAAGGGGTAGCGTTGAGCCGGGGTTGCAATACGTTGCTACAAAGGTTGTGACTAATCGTAACAATCCAACCTTACTGGTCTCTACAGTGAACGACAACAGTTCTAGTCCGCCTAAGAGTAGGGGAAGTCCAACTCTTAAAAAACAAGTTCATTGTTATGGGTGTAAGAAACCGGGGGTTATTCGTCCCAAGTGTCCTGATTGCAATGCAAAATCGGGAAACGACAAATCGGGGATGGAACAACCGGGAGTCCTCTCCGAAACAGAAACCCGGGAATAGAGCGAGTGAACCATCGTAATCACGTCATCATTAGTATGATTCTAGAAAACATTCCTGGTGATGCACGTCCTTATCTCCTTGTTGAAGTTTTCGGACTAAAAATTCCGGGACTTCTGGACTCTGGCTCTAATCGAACGATAATGGGTTCTGAAGGCTGGAATCTTATCAAAAATACCGGCATAAAACTCATTCATTCTCAAACAACAACTGTGTCAACGGCAAATGGTGAACGTTGTGTTGTTGAAGGAATTTTTAACCTTCCAATCATTCTAGAAAACAAATCTTGTTTCATAGAGGTCCTTTATGTCCCTTCAATCAAATCTCAAATAATCTTAGGGCTGGACTTTTGGAGAAAAATGGAAATTGTTCCAAATTTATCAAAAGGGACTTGGATGTTCGCAACTTCCCAAAATGAAGCCCAAGTCTTCACCCTCAGTTCTCAACCCATCATTCATAGCCGAGACAATCTCTCAACATTGGACTGCCAGCGTCTCGATGATTTGGTGTCAAAATACTTCCATCTCTTTACAAAATCCCCTGGATGTACTGATGTGGTTGAACATAGGATCGATACAGGTGATGCCTATCCTATTAAGCAGCGCTATTACCCTGTTTCACCCGCAATCCAGAAAGTGATTAGTGATGAGCTTGACCAGATGCTCAAGGATGGAATTGTAGAGCCTTCGTCAAGCCCTTGGTCATCCCCAGTTCTGCTTGTCAAGAAACCTGATGGCACGAATAGGTTCTGTATAGATTATAGGAAACTTAATTCAGTGACTAAGAGAGATGCTTATCCTCTTCCATTCGTGAACAGCATTCTTGATCGCCTCAGAGATGCCAAGTTTCTTTCCTCCATTGACATCAAGGCTGCATTTTGGCAAGTGAAGGTTGCTAGGCCAGATCGTGAGAAAACTGCTTTTACAGTGCCGGGACGAGGATTGTTTCAATTCTTGAGGATGCCTTTTGGCCTCCATGGTAGTCCAGCGACTTGGCAACGACTCATTGATCGTGTTCTTGGCGTTGACTTGGAGCCCTATGTTTTTGTCTACCTGGATGACACCATAATCTGCACTCCAGACTTTGAAACGCACTTAAACGTTCTTGAAAAGGTGTTCCAACGTCTCCTGGCAGCGGGTTTGTCTCTCAACCAGGAAAAGTGTCATTTCTGCCGTCCTGAGCTCAAGTATCTTGGGTATGTTGTGGATCGGTATGGTCTCCGTTGTGATGCAGAGAAAGTTTCAGCCATCCTCAATCTTCCACGTCCCACTACCCAAAACAGGTACGTCAGTTCATTGGAACCTGCTCTTGGTACCGCCGTTTCGTGAAAGACTTTTCATCCAGAATTTCTCCAATCACCACACTCTTGAAGAAAGGACAACCATTCCAGTGGACAAAAGCCACTGAACTTGCTTTTCAGGATATCCGTCAAGCCTTGGCTGAGTCTCCTGTTCTCAGCTGTCCTGACTTCACCAAGCCGTTTGAAATCCATACAGATGCGTCCGCATACGGCATAGGTGCAGTTCTCATGCAGGTTCTGGATGGAGAACCACGAGTAATTGCTTATGCCAGCAAGACCATGACCAAACCTCAACAGAATTATACAGCCACAGAACGTGAATGCCTTGCCGTTTTGTATGGGATTGAAAAGTATCGAGCCTATGTTGAAGGGACTCACTTCAAGGTCTATACTGATCATCACAGCCTGAAATGGTTGTGTAACCTCAAAGATCCCCATGGTCGGCTAGCTCGATGGGCTATACGTCTTCAGCCATATGATTATGAGGTGATCCATAAAAAGGGCAAGGATAACCTCATTCCAGATGCTTTGTCTCGAGCACCTTTGGCAGATGTTGTCTCAGCCATACAGACATCTGAAGTTGCTCTCGATACATCAGACTCTTGGTATCTGGATTGAAGGCCAAGTCCAAAACGGTCCTGATAGATACCCAGATTGGAAGATCCAGAAAGATCGACTTTATAAACACCAGACCACCACATTTGACAACAATAATTCTTGGAAGTTGGTTGTTCCAAAAGATCAACGCCGTGAAATTCTTCAATCTTGTCATGATGAGTTCACTTCGGGACATCAAGGAGAAGCCCGTACCTACCATCGTGTGAATGACCGTTATTACTGGCCTCAGATGCGTGCTGATGTGAAGAAGTTTGTCAGCAAATGCAAAATATGTCAGCAGACTAAAGTACCTCCAACAAAACCTCTTGGTTTGTTTGGTGAACGTCATCTTCCTACGAGGCCTTTTGAAATTATTGCCACTGATCTCATAGGACCCCTTCCTCGATCCACTAAAGGTTTCAAATATATATGCATGGTGACTGATGTATTTTCCAAGTATGTGATTATAAAACCCATTCGTAATGCCACATCTAAAACTGTTGCTGCAGCAATCGAGTCAGATGTCTTCTTGACTTATGGAGTCCCTTCAAAATCATTTGTGATAATGGACCAGAATATCGTGGAGCACCCTTCAAAGCTCTAGCTGAAGAATATGGGGTGAAAATATTCTACAATGCTCGCAGACATCCTCAAGCGAATCCTGCTGAGCGGTACAATAGGAGCCTGATTACGATGCTACGCTCATACTTGAAGGACGAACACAATAAATGGGATCTTCTCCTGCCCAAGCTAGCTGTAGCTTTGAGAACTGCTGTCAGTCAAACCACTGGTTTTACCCCTGCCTCCTTGGTGTTCCTGTTCGGATATGAGATGCATCCGGGCCATCGTTCTTTTAAAGACGAAGATCCAATGACTTGGAACATCCACTCTGCACTGTCAGAGCCAAGAAGTCGGAACTGGATGTCCTCGTCAATAAGATCCACCAGAAGATGACCGAATCCAGCAACAAGAACAAGCAGTCTTACAATTTGAGAAGGAAACATCAGGAGTTCAATGTTGGTGACTGGGTGTGGAAGAAGAACTTTGTTCAATCCAGTGCGGCAGACAATTTTGCTGGGAAACTCTGCAAGCGCTACACAGGACCCTTCAAGATCGTCAAGAAGACTTCGCCGATTATATACCAGCTCTGCAATGATAGTGGTCAAGATTCTGGAGTGTGGCACATTTCTGACCTCAGACCATACTTTGACGCTGAAGACTTCTGAAGAGTTTCTTCCTGCAACAGTCTGGAACTCTTCCCAGGAAGGGGGTGATTGTAGCAGCGTCCTCAACTTTGGTCAGGTTGATATTCGGGAGCTTATCTCTCAACTCCGAGATCACTTGACCTATCCCTTCACTTCAAGATTTAGTTGGCTTCCCATCGCCATTCAGTGCGGATAGCTGGAGCTTCTCTAGTTTTTGCTAACCTGTTATAATCCACGAGGACACCTTCTCTTCCATTTTCTTCGTCGGAGGGATCGCCCTGGATTTCAGGATTTTGAAGCCAACATTAAGGTACGTTACCTGCAGTACTTGAAGTACCATGGACGATTGTTGGTCAAGTCTGGATCATCATGGGATTGTTCCTTTTTTTTTGTTCTCCAGCAGTCATCTACTTCTGCACAATATCTATCGTTTTGCTGAGTACTACCAACCTACCTGGCGGAGTACCTACCTTCTAAGGACGGACGATCGTTTGCCAAACCCCTCGCCCTTACACTTTGCTTCGAAGGTAGGAATCATTTTGATACCTAAGGTAATTAGGTTAATTAACCCCAAAACTCCAGTAGAGCTTTCACGAGGCTGCAGGAAGGAAAATCAAATTTCATTTTTTTCCTTCGTTTTCTGTCTCCAGCCTCCCGAAGCCTTTTATCAACTCTGGCGGCGGCTAGTTCTGGGCCTAGCAGGGGAATACTTCGACTAAGCATAGGAAGTTCGCGATCGTGTAGAAAATTTATAATATTTTTCTTTTTTTTGAATAATGTTAGGGTGGCCATCCCTTAGGAACAAAGTAAACTTTCTTTTAGGTAATATAAGATAAGACCTAAGTATAGGTTATATTTTGGAATTTCCAATACATTTTTTTTTGGGGTTTTCCTCCGAAATTTTAAGTTTATTTTTAATAAAATACTTACCACCGCATCTCTGCTTTGATTTGATTTTTTTTCTCAATTTGGACCCTACCATCTCCAACTGTCCTGGCCAGACACAATTTATATTGTGGCAGGTAAAAATTACTGTTGAGTAAATTTTGGCATTCGCTACA
>CM019180.2:56903940-56917902 GCA_009739505.2 Apolygus lucorum
GGACGTCCCCTGGAATGCATGCATTACTAACAATATGTTTGGGCATAATCTTGTGTACTCTGCCCAGGCCTTAGTTCTCAAACGATTTTCGTGGTTCTTTTTTCGTTTGACGCGAAATACTATCTAGTTGTGCACTACGGCGCCGGAATTTTGGATTTTGCTTTTTAAGAGGGGGAAAGGGGGGTTAATGATTAAAAAACGTGCGTTTGCGTGCGTAATCTTGTAAACTCTGCCCAGGCCTCAATTTCCAACCGATTTGCGTGTTTCTTTTTTTGTTTGACTCAAATAACTTCCGAGTTGTACATGATTTTACCAGAGTACCAAAATTCGCAAGGGGAGAGGGCGAGTGGGGGGATAGTATTCACAAAATATCCGATTTTTCAATATTTCGGTTCCTTTACTGCTTACTAATTGTACCCAAGCTTTGAAATTGAGGAAAAATTCTCATTATACCTCCGGATTTTCATGAATTATTCTCTGTTCCACCATGGAACTAATAGTGGTGCCACCATGGTGCCAGGACATGGTGCCATGATGCCATAAACCGCTTATTTCGTGTTTTTTTTTTTGTGTTTCACCTTGAATACGGATGAGAACTTTGACGGACTGCAAACCAAAACTAACAGATGAAAGTTCAATGTTACGACGTATTTCCGCTTTGGTGCCATACTGGCACCATTGTTGGCGTTGGGGTGGGGGTGGGGGGGGGGGTGAACTCGAATTCGCATGTTGGGTGTCGTAGATCATGGATTTTAAAATGCTCTTCAGATTCGAGGTTCCCACGCCGCCAGAAATGTTAAGGTGGATAATGGTGGGGGGGGGGTCAGTATTTCTTGCCTAAAGTAATAAATAAATTACATCGAGTGAAACAGTTTTATCACTTACCAACTGGTTAAACTGATCTAATGCTTATCCTATGAGACGTCCCCTGGAATGCATGCATTACTAAACAATATGTTTTCACCAATTTAGGATAGTATTGAATTTTTAGAAATTTTAGAGACCACGCGGAGCTCTGTAGGACGATCCTTTCGCTCCCTACGAGTATTTAAGGGTTTTCCTTCGATAAAACAGAATCACGAGTGTGAATGACCAAAGAGGTCTAATCTTCGTTGAATTTTTTGCTAACCAAAACGCGATCGCTGTTCGTTTCTTCGAGTTGTATTCAGTTTTGCTTTCTGAGCAAATAGTAATCAAATTTCCATATGAAGCTCCCTATTTCTTCGAATCGAGTGTAAAGCCGTTAGTTCTTTCTAATAAACTTGATTGTGAAGGTGTGAAGGCAGTATGGTGTGGTGAGCAGTACCTACCAATGTTTGGTAGGTTAAAAAAAAGTTGGTAGGTAAAAAAAGGAAAAGCTGCAAATTATCTCACAAAGGTGAAATGAAAAGGGGGTTTCATTGCCCCCAGACTGATAGTAGCTACTGCGCATGCTCAAAGTGTATTTCCTTGAAACAGCCATAATTTCCACATTTTCCATCCGATTTCGAAGAAATTTCCAGAGATTGTCAGCGTTGATGTGTAGATGGTCCCCCATTAGAGTAATGCAAGGTACATAGTGATTGATGTTTTGAGATTAGCTACTGTGCACCAGATCATCCATACAATGGGGTTATGGGTACAAGGGCGCTAAGTGCCACGCATGTCTGGCAAACTTTTTCTATGCATTAATAACTGCCAGAAGAAAATTAAATATACATACTCATAGCACCTACAATTATTCTTGAATTTGTGCTCAAATATTACTGACATTGTACATATTTAATGTGTATAAGGGCTATAATGTATAAGGGCTTATATGCCCTCACAGATCTTGACCCCGTGGAAAGCAGAGAACTGGTTGACTTGAGACTCGATACACTTGTACTGGCTTTGATCGTCAGCATTCTTTCGACACTGTCGGTGATTCCTCTTGAATCAATATACAGGTATTTATTTATTTTTTGATTCCATTTTTTGGGGAGATTTTAGTACTGACAAGAGTGGGTACGTGTACTTCTCTAGTAAGCTTCTGTGTTACTAGATCATATAGATAGATATTTGTTTATTGGTTCCATTTCGTACAATTTTTACAATAAGAAAAACGCATAATGGGATGCTCAGATTTCCTACCCGACGTAAGGCCTGGCCTGTGTTTTAGGGTAGTCTTAACGAAATTGCTCCCTCTGGGTAAATAAATTAATAATTACATATACTATTACACATAAACTGATAAATACACATCTATATGATAAAAAAAATTTTCTACCATTACTTCAATTGAATAGATTGGACTGAAGAATGGACGCTATTTAATAATCTCTAATTCTATACATGAACGCTGTTTATTAGCCTCTAACATCTAAAGCCGGCTTCTGTAACTAGCCAACTTAACAGTACCTTTTTGTACTTTGGTCTAGTGAACTTCTGGGGAGTTTTCATTCTACAAACAATTTCTCTATGTAGCATGTATAGAATGAAGATAGGGCTGTGTGTTGTCAGAGTCAGTATAGGTCTCATATCTGGTGTTATATTTCGAACCTCATTGAGAATCTTCGACTACGTTAGGTGTCCTAAAGATTTGCATTAGAAGGATGTTGACATATAGTTGTCTAATAGTAAATACAATTGAAACAAAATTACAAAGTTAATGACAAAATAATTTTTATGATGATTTTCTGGCGAACATGTACTAACTTATTGACTGTTGACTGTTCTGTCTATCTCAAACTGTTTGTATACCTAGAGAACGTGTGGAAATTAAGGCTGCCACAGAACTGATGGCATTGGAAAAAATATAGTTTATTAATTTTTGAACAGGTTGTTCTACTCTAAACATGAATGTCCTCAAATACCACAAAGCACACGTTAACGGAATAATCAGAAGCTTTTTTTGATACATGACGTTATGCTTTATTTTAAAATGAAATATTGAATTCCAACAAGGCAAATTATCGTGCTCCACAAAATCCGATTTTACTTCTAGCCCCTGCGATGCCATATTCCAACGTAGCTCCATGATATGCACATGACTGAATAGATTTTTTAATGCTCTTTCACTTTTATTTACGTGTGTTTTTTGATTGGAGGCCCCTGTTTGTATTTTATTTCAAAAACATTCCTCCTATCTTTCAAAACTGAAGTAGAGGGGTTTTTTTTCTGGGTAGAGGGGGTATTTTTCGGTCCAGCACTTTCACCCAGACCACAACGTAGGCAGGTATAGGCCGTTTGCTCTCTATCTTCTACCTTTACGGTTGGACAGCACAACATACCTACAACGCACTGAGTCTTTTCTGTGAACTGGTAGTTGATAAGGGGGTTAAAATGTCGTCAGTGTACGACAGCGTATGGTAAACTAGGGAGCACGTTTCAGGGCACATTTTTTGAGTTGGGGGTTGTAGCGATTACTCATGGCCGAGCACAGAGCTTCTGTGCATTAGTGTGGGCGTGTTGCATCAATAGAGCTGAAACAAGGACAATAGCTGGCTCGAGATGGTGGCCAGTTGGAAGGTGTCCTCCACCAGTTGGTGTTTGAGTTGTTGGCGAGTTGCTGTGTGGAGGATGCTACAGATCAGTGTGCTCTGATCGGCCTCCTCTTAAGTGCAAATGGCGGCAGGTAAGCTCCATCCTTTCCCAGGCTGCAAGGGCATTTGAGATTACCGACAAGGCAGCTGAGGTGATTATTCTTCGCTTACTGAAACCAAATTGCTGAGCATGGAGAATCGATTGTCCATCCAGATATGTGTTTAGCTCTTGAGCACCACATGATGCTCGATATTTAGCAAGAACTGGCACCTTAGGCACAGGCCTGAATCCATAAATCACGGCCTCGAGCCCTCAATCTCATAATTGCTGAAACAATTCAATATGTTGTTAACGATATATGTGAAAATACGGGCCAAGATGTACGCTCTACACACCTTTTGCAGGATGGGGCATATGTCGAGTGTAATACAGAAGATAACTACCAACAGTGCATTGCCGCAAAAGGACATAATGGTAGATCGTCGTATCACACACGTCAGCATGCGATCAAGAAAAAGCCGCCTATCAAGAAAAAGTCACGTGTCAAGAAAAAGTCACGTGTCGAGAAAGAGAAATTTACCGAAAGGACGTCAGTCGATGATGATAGGTGCAGAAGACACTCGGGGAGACGAGGGGTGGATAAAATCTTTGAGAGGCAAATATTGCTCCTGTAAGTATCCTAAATCCTCATTCTCCAAATTTTTCACCCCTACCAAGTCCACTAAGCCAGGTAAACCGATTTCCGTAAGAACTGTTTTCGCAAGATGGTAGGTACTACTCTGGTCGCAAAATAAAATTAAAGGTTTCCAACGCTTAGATCATTAAGAACCAATCCAAATCAATTTCCAAGAGTCGGCTTAGATCGAATGAAAAATAAATTACTACTTTCTTTTAAGACCTTAGGCAATTTTGTGTTTGTCTGTTTGTGTGTCTATCACATTTTTCGCAAATTCCTTGTAACTGGCAAATTTACGACAAATTTCAATTGAATTCGATTTTAAATTGAACTTCAAGGAATTATGCGAAATAGGAATAGTTGCAGGATCAATTCCATTATTTCAAATTGAAACCTCTGCCCTTGTGCAGACATAAAACCCCTTTTAAAAGCCTAATTTCACAGCATCCATTCGACCTCAACGGAATTTTCTCACATTGCGTAGTTGGGAAGTTCATCGATCTCCGCGAGTTTCGCGTGATTGGATCATTAGGTAGCCACCCGCAAATACGAGATTCTGAGCTGAACCATCTGAGGCTTAAGTCTAAGATACAATACAAGTTAACAAAAAACATTCTTTTGGGTAAAAAAACACCTATAAATCAAAAAATAAGTATATTTCTAATTGTATTTTTAACTAAAAAAACATAAAAACAAAAAGAGTTGATAAAAAAATAATAATAAGAATAATAATTAAATGATAAACTTAAAATTATAAAATAGCAGTGAAGAAGAAGAAGAAGAAGAAGAAGAAATGTTTATTTTAACGAAAACAAATATTGCCAATGCATTTTCCATTCAACATTATAGGACTGGGCATTTGCCAACTGTCCGGGTAGTGCTCGGGCCTTAGCTTTACGTTAATTCATAATAAATAAATTCATAACAAATAATAATTGTTTTGTACACTATAATTCATCCATCAGTAACACACACACCATAACAACAACAACATCAATAACATCTTTTAATATTAGGTTCTTAATTTTATTAATTTTTTCCATTTATACGCCTAGAGGCAATCACTAAAATCGAAATTCCAATACAACAAAATAATCTTAAAGTGCAAACTTCATTTGTAATTATAGTTATTAATTAGGAATTCCCTATAATGCAGAGCTTCTCTCACAAAATTGTACAGATCTAACCAGTTCGGTCCGTTCAGTATTTGCAACATTTCCTGTGGTTCCACAATTCCTTTGCTAAAAAATTTCATTCTTAATCCCACCATTATCGGGCATGTGCATAGAAAATGATAGGAAGTTTCCTCCTGATTCCTATTACACATCGAGCACTGTGCTTCTCTTGTACCCCGGTTCCACACTTTAGCATTTAACCCCATTTGCTCGCAACGCACCCTTGCAATAAGGCGATACACGCGTTGGTTGTTTTTCTTTATGTAGTCGGCATTTTTATTCAGCGCAGCATACAACTGGAAGTGACTCGATTCAGAGGCCAGTCTTAGGAATTGTTCGCGTTGGGTTTTCTCGATCGCAACCATTAGGTCTCCCGCCAGCGACTTCCATTCAGAAATAGTAGCCTCAAGGAAGCTTACCGAGGCAACCCCATACTTAATGGTCAAATCATCCCATGCCTTACACCAAAACGTCTTACGCTTAATCGTTTCCCGCGCCACCCGGTAAGGCAGACGCTCAGGCTTCATTCCCAGGACTTTAATTATATAATCAGCGTGCAGCTGAAAATACGTCGCATAAAGAGGGCTCACTCCAGTTTCAAGATGAATCATGTAAGTCGGAGTGTTCATGGGCAAATGGAGTGAACTCTTGATGAATCGCCTAAGCACCCTCTCCGCTTCCTCCACATACCGAAAACCCCACACTTGACCCGCATACCCCAGTACTGACTTGGCTGTTGCATCAAACACCCTCATTTTGGATTCGAATGGTATATCATTGCTTAGGAGGTTCCTCTTAGTGCTTGCTAGTCCAAACTGTGCGGCTCGTCGTTTTTGTCTGAAGTGTTCATCAAGGTTCAGGCTAGGGGTCAACCACATTCCAAGATATTTATAGGATTTTACTACCTCTATAGTTTCGCCGTATAATTTCCACCATTCATTCTTTGACTTTATTCCGCCCCCTCTCTTGAAAATCATAATTTTGGATTTCTCCAGGTTTATCAGGAGGTTTCTTTCCATACTGAATTTTTCTATCACCCTGATCATATTTCTCAGGGACTGTGGATTATCTGCAAGCAGAACCAAATCGTCTGCGTACATCAATATTTTGACCTCCACCTCACCAAGACACACTCCGCCACCTAGTAGCTCCACAAGCTCGTCAATATACAATGAGAAACATAGAGGTGATAGCAGAGCACCCTGCCTGACACCCATATCACAATCAAACGATCGGGACACACCCTCGGTGGACCATACTGCGGCCTCACTCCCCTCATAAAGGCATGCTAGATTCTCCACGAACTTCCTGGAGACCCCGAGCTCGTAGAGACGGTAGAAAAGCCTCCCCCTCACCAATCTGTCAAAAGCAGAGCTATAGTCAATGAAGAATGCATACACTTTGCCACCTTTTTTCGTAATTTTGGCACTCACAAGGCTCATGAGAGTAAATATATTGTCCAGAGTGGAGTATGATCTTCGAAAGCCCGCTTGCGACTCGCTCAAGATGTTATTGTAATTAACCCATTCTGTTAGTCTATCAAGCATGACTCCTTCATAAAGCTTCATGGCCACGTCCAGAAAACTGATACCTCTAAAACTTTTGACGTCCTCAGCGTCGCCCTTCTTGTATAATGGGAAAATTATGGCGCGTTTGAAGGATGCTGGGGGGGCCCTAGTATCATAAATTTTGTTAAAGAGGGAAACAAGGCGCTCCAGGAGACTCCTGGGGGCATTTTTATAAAACTCGTAAGGAACCCGGTCGAAACCAGGCGCCTTAGAGTTCTTTGCTTTGTTCAATACACGATTCAGGTCGGCAATAGTGATCTCTCCATCCAGCAACCCATCACTCTAATCAGGAGGTGCATAGAGTATAGGATCGATTTGATTCGGCGGATTATACAGTGTTTTAAAATACTCATACAGTTCCTCCTGCTTACAAGCAGGGGCAACAAAACAATCTCCCGTTCCAAATTCTTTAACCAAATCCCAAAACATTTTCGAGTCCCTAGCAGTTGCAAACCTAGCCACACAGGATTCGTAGTAATCGATTTTTTTTTTATTTATAAGAAGTTTGTATTCTCTATTTTTATCTAGGTACATACGTTTAATGATTTCTGAGTCCGTATCTCGATGTATATTCAGTAGACGGTACATTTTGCCTCTCGCTCGCAAGCACTGGCTATCAAACCATCCCTCTAACTTTGGCCCGCTTTTATTCGTACTAACATTTGGTTGCTTGTTTCCTTCGGATGCAGCTTCTCTTATACAATTCATGATTTCACTTAACCCAATCTCAAGGTCACCCGGCAACGGCTGTAATTGTTTCACTAATGTATCAAGTTTTTTCTCATAATTTGTCTCATCCGCCTTGGTCCATCTCAGACGAGGCAGTAGGGGGGTTATTAATCCATCGTTCGCTTGTTCATATTTTAAAGTAACCACTATTGGTAAATGATCCGAGAAGTGAGACGCTACCACTCGGAAATCCTCAACAACACCTAAGAGACCAATTGCTGAACACGCGACGTCATTTACTGAATTGCCCTGTACGGAAACATACGTAAATTCTCCTCTTGGATCCCCCACAGATCTGCCGTTCAATATCACGAGTCCATTTTCGTCACACCAGTCCAGAAACTGTCTACCCTTGCTGTTACTCACCATGTCTTTAGAGCTCCTAACCGATTGCCAAGGCATTGGTAAAGCCCCTCCCTGCACAGATTGGTCACCTGCAAGGCGAACATTGGCATCTCCCATAATGATGTAGTCAAGATCATTTCCTACCTCTACGTCAGCACATAGCAATTCAAAATCAGCATCCCACGATCTCCCATTCAGATACATTGGGATGAGTGTTACTTCCCTGCCATTTTTCAGTTTTAAAATCAACACATCTCTTCCAGCCAATTTACTCAACCTAATTACTTTCGATAAACTTGACCTGAAGCCTAAGTACATTCCCCCTGAAGCCCTTCCGAAGTTAGAATCCCTCGTGGCTGGCAAAGGTTTACCTCTATACCCCTTCAAAAATTTCGAAAACTTTTCGCAATCCCTCTCCATTACATGTGTTTCTGATAACAGTAGTACATCATAATCACTTAAAAAACCAGCAAATTCCCTATTATTCAAATTTTTATTGATACCATTAACATTATAAGCAAGAATACGTAGAGTACCTCCATCCTCAGCTCCATGGGCGGCGTTTCGTTGAGTACCCTCATCCACAGCCTCCCTGGCAGCGTACCGTCATTTTCCTCCTGTTGTAGATCCTTCAAGTCGCTCCTCTGCTTGCTTGACGATTCCAGACATATCAGCCTTCATTAACCCACTGAGTGCAGTGGCTCCGTCTTCATTTCCGGCCATCAGTTTTCTTTTCGAGTTCCAACAGTACTTGACAGCTCCGATCATCATGTGGTCATCCCTCACATATGCCTGGATTTCAGTGTTTTGGTTTACGATATAATTCTTCAGAAACATCAATGCAGTTCTCTTCTTGCGCGTTGCCATCGATAAATCCCTATGAACTACTACACCTGTCCCACGTAGCTTTTTTATGTTCCTGAACACATTTGTGACGTCTTCCTGATTCCGGAACTCGGCCAGAATCGGTACAACTGAATCATTCTTAGGTCTCCCCAGCGGGTAACTCTGCACAAGTTGTACGTTTTCTATCCCCATAACCTGTGAACATAATTCATTTAGGGTATCCGCGGTGGACTTACCCGTAATTGGCTTCACGCCTCGAAAAATCAAATTGTTCCTTTTCATTGTGTTGACTGTTCTTTCTAATTCTCCCTGTAGGTCACAGTACTGGTCTTTTAGGATCTGCACTTCAAGTTTTACTTTTTCATGTTCTTGCCTTGAGGTTGTTATAGCCTGCTTAATATCTCGTATATCATTCTTTATTTCTACAATATCATCTTTGGTGGCAATGTTTTCCATTTTCATATCCAATCTCTGAATAACGTTTATAAGTTCTTGCGATGACAACTGACCTGCTTTATCCATCTCTAGCAGTGTTTTCTTATTACTATTGGCACTAGTAGGGCTCGGACTGCGTCTCCGTTTAGGTGTATTCGCTATCGGCGGGAAATACAGCTCAATAGAGTTTCTTTTAGACATACGACCGCCGGCCTCCTGGCAGTGACTAAAACGCTCGCCGACGAGACGGTAACGGCTGATATCGTCGAACGAAGCCACTCGCCGCGCAGGCGCCTCGCCACCTCAAGGTCGCGCTGAATCTAATATGGACCTCCTCCACACCAAACGCCGCAAATCCAACGAAAAGAAACCACAAAACAAGTCACCAATATACCTCAGAATAGTCCAATTGCACAAAAAAAAACCGGCATACACGGAAGCCGAGCTCCGAGCTGAAACACCACTCAAAACAACCACTCTAAACCATTAAAACATTCAATAATTACGGACACGATGTGACCTCGATTACACGCTCCGAGCGACCTAAAATAGCAGTGAATAAATAAAGTGAAAAAAAACGTCTGCCAAGTGGGTGTGGCACATAGCTTCCTCGTATCCATAACCCGATTATATAGATGATCCGATGCATAGTAGTTAATCTCAAAACACCAATCTCTAAGTACCTTCCACTACCCTCATAAAGGTGCGATTTCCCTGGCGCGTCTGCGGCGGGCGGCCGCGGCTCGCGACCAGACGCTCCCCACTGCTTCAGTGTTTTTAGATGGAACCGATTTCCCTGGCGCGGCCGCGGCCAACGGCTCGTCTCGGCGGCTACATGGCCCATTCTGGGCGGCTACATGACAGCCGCCGCGGCTGCGACCCGACTGGTCTAGTGAGCAGTCCAGCCGCGCTGCCTTCGCGGCTAGGGTATGCAAACCCGCAATGTTTGTACATTTTACTGTGAGTTACAGTATTGAGCCTGGTGGCGTGTATGGCAAATTCAAACTCACAAGAAGATCAGTACCAAACGAACATTTTCTCTTCTCATAAATACAACCCTCCGAAAAGAGAGACAATGTATCTGTCTATATTTATGTGCAACATCCACTTAGTAGACTTTTCAGGTTTGAAATAATAGGTAGGTATATACCTACATTGCTTAATGTATAAACATGTCATGTTTATACATTAAGAAATGTATATACCTACCTATTATTTCACACCTGAAAAGTCCACCAAGTGGATGTTGCACATAAATATGAGGAGTTTGATTCCAGAAGGTACTAACGACCATTTCTATCGATACCTATTGAGTTAACACTTGCCCAGGGTTTTAGGGGGGTAGTTCTTCGCAAAAATGCGATCGTTTTGAAGCAAAAGATATCTATTCCCTCGAAAAACAAGGGTGAATATTCCGTTTAGTTTCAAAGGTACTGTAACCACTTCGTTTGTTTTCAAAAAGTACTATATCCACTTCGTTTGATTCCAAAAAGTACTAAACGCCACGTTTTGTATCTAAAAGTACTATATTCATAAACCTGATATTTCAAATCTCGTTCAAAATTATTTTAAACTTTGAACTAATTTACCTTTCTTTCCAAAAAGTTTTTTCAGGTCGTTATGGTTTTTTGCGTTTTTCTCACGTTTGACCAAAATGGATATATCCATACTATCCATATATCCGTACTATATTATAGTACCTACCTTTTGGAATCAAACTCCTCATATCTACTTCGCATCCATAACCCGATTGTTATAGATGATCCGATGCATAATATTTATTCTCAAAAATTCAATCATTTAAATTTATAGGGAACCAACCAGAGTTTCAACCCCACAATCCCTGAAAGTACCATCGAAATCGAACGGAAACTATGGACCATATGATCGTTATTTTTCACCATCTAGTAGTGTCCCGAACCCACAATTCCTGAAAATGTCATCGAATTCGGATGGATAATGTGAATTCGGACAGTAACTTCATGTAGTTTTGCTCGTTACAAGGATTTAGGTAACAAATTACAGACAGACACGGAACCAAAGAAGAAGACAAACACAGAAACAAAATTATTCATCTCGCGCAACATTATCGAAACTGTGGGAAAAAAAAGGCCGCGCCGCGCCGCTGAGAAAACGTTGTTCTACAGCGCGGCGCGGAGCGGCTCGGCGCGGCCGGCGGCTGAGTAGGTACATGACAAAATCGCCAGCCGCCGGCCGCCCGCCGCAGACGCGCCAGGGAAATCGCACCTTAAGGGACCATCTACACGCTAATCTGGACAATCCTAGACAATTTCATCAAATTCGGATGACAAATTAAGTGAGTGGATGTATGTGATTGGATCAAAAAAATACTTAGCCTCGCCTGGGATTCGAACCCGCGACCCCAGGGGGACAGTTGAAGTTACGGCTGTTACAAGTAATTCACGTTTGCGCATGCGCAGTCGCTTCTATCAGTCCGGGGATGATGATTTTCATAGGGGACCGTCTACAACCTAATCCACATAATCCCTGAAAATTTCATCGAAATCGGGTGAAAAATGTGGAAGTTATGGCCGGTTTTTTTTTTTTTTTTTTTTTTTAATCTCCCCTCAAAGACAAAATGTATTTTGTGACGGAGGGGGCACGCCATAAAACGAAATAAATAAATAAATCAAATATAATGGGGAGGACGCCCAGGAGATTCACGTTTGCGCATGCGCAGTGGCTACTATCAGTCCGAAGGTGATGATTTTCATAGGGGACCATCTAAATACTAATCTGTAACATCCCTGAAAATTTCATTGAAATCGGATTGGAAATGTGTAAGTTATGGCCGTTACAAGGAATTCACGTTTGCGCATGCGCAGTCGCTTCTATCAGTCCGGGGATGATGATTTTCATAGGGGACCATCTAAATACTAATCTGTAACATCCCTGAAAATTTCATCGAAATCGGGTAGAAAAAGTGGAAGTCATGGCCGTTACAAGGAAATTCACGTTTGCGCATGCGCAGTGGCTACTATCAGTCCGAAGGGGGTGATTTTCATAGGGGACCATCTAAATACTAGTCTGTAACATCCCTGAAAATTTCATCGAAATCGGATGGAAAATGTAGAAGTTATGGCCGTTACAAGGAATTCACGTTTGCGCATGCGCAGGTCGCTTCTATCAGTCCGGGGATGATGATTTTCATAGGGGACCGTCTACACACCAACCCGCACAATCCCTGAAAATTTCATCGAAATCGGACAATAACTTCGTATAGTTATGCGCTGTACAAGGAATTCATGACAGACAGACAGACAGACACACAGACACGGAACTAAAATTGTTCAGAAAGGTCTAAAACGCAAAACGCGAGTGGAAATTTTGATTTTGGAGAACTTTTTTTTTTCGTCCTTGAAAAGTGAAAACAAAGCTTCCGCTACCTTGGTAGACTCGGAAGCAATAAAAAACAATAATTTTGGTTTATTATTTTCAATAATAAAATCGATTCTTTGGAATCGACCAAGAAAAAAAAATTAAATTACGTGTAAATTTGTAGGACGAACCGTTCGCTCCCTCCGAGAACTAATCCGCTCAAGTTTTAGCTGGAAAAATTCAAGTTTTTCTACTTTCAAACACAAATGTCTGTGATAAGCCCCACTTTCAAAATATAAATGACTATATTGTTGGAAAGCTCAGATTTTTGAGCATCTTTTAGGCCTACAGGTAGAAATTCAAGCGCTGGATTACAGAACCTATGAGATTTTGAAAAAAAGTTTAACTTTCCAAGATTTTACCAATTTTGCTTCCGTGTCTACCAAGGTAGCTTTGAAGGTTTTGTTTGAAACCAAGGTAGCTAGGAAGCTTTGTTTTCACTTTTCAAGGACGAAAAAAAAAGTTCTCCAAAATCAAAATTTTCACTCGCGTTTTGCGTTTTAGACCTTTCTGAACAATTTCGGTTCCGTGTCTGTGTGTCCGTCTGTCATGAATTCCTTGTAACCGCGCATAACTATACGAAGTTATTGTCCTATTTCTATGAAATTTTCAGGGATTGTGCGGGTTGGTGTGTAGACGGTCCCCTATGAAAATCATCATCACCGGACTGATAGAAGCGACTGCGCATGCGCAAACGTGAATTCCTTGTAACGACCATAACTTCTACATTTTCCTTCCGATTTCAATGAAATTTCAGGGATGTTACAGATTAGTATTTAAATAGTCCCCTATGAAAATCACCACCTTCGGACTTATAGTAGCCACTGCGCATGCGCAAACGTGAATTTCCTTTGTAACGGCCATAACTTCCACATTTTCCACCCGATTCCGATGAAATTTTCAGGGATTATGTGGATTAGGTTGTAGATGGTCCCCTATGAAAATCATCATCCCCGGACTGATAGAAGCGACTGCGCATGCGCAAATGTGAATTCCTTGTAACCGCCGTAACTTCAATTATCCCCCAGGGGTCGCGGGTTCGAATCCCTGCCGAGCTAAGTATTTTTTTGATCCAATCACATACACCTACTCACTAAATTCTTCATCCGAATTTGATGAAATTTTCTAGGATTGTCCAGATTAGCGTGTAGATGGTCCCCTATGAGGATAGTGGAAGTTACTTAGAGATTGGTGTTTTGAGATTAACTACTATGCATCGGATCATCTATATAATCGGGTTATGGATACGAGGAAGCTATGTGCCACACCCACTTGGCAGACGTTT
>CM019180.2:56918002-56947359 GCA_009739505.2 Apolygus lucorum
TGTACTCCGCTAAATCGAAAAATATACCCAGGACTGCTACATCATCGGTGAGACAATATCACAAATGGTGCAAAACTCTCTACAGCTATTGGAAATTGGATCATCGACATTCTGAATTGGACATCGACATGTTCTGAAGGAATTTAGAACTTGTTCCATAGCATCTGTGATCGTCTACCACCATTTTAAGTGTAGTTCTTGAGACTATAAGGCACAATTAGAAATTCATCAATTCGTCTAAATTGTAACTTTCAATTCAACCGCACTTAATTTTGTGCATTTTCCCCCCTTTTTTTTACCGAAGACTCTGGATGACTTCTTATATTGCAAAATCAAATACTTCTTTCTACATATCAAATCGATGACTCTTTCCACGAGGTTCTGACGCATTACGGATACAAATCCTACATTCCTTCAAGTCAAGGAAACTCTCTCCTGACGTACATGTTGACGATGAAGCAGAAAGAGCTGTAAAATAACATTCACGGTCTTCTGACAGCTGTCAAGACCTTAAACAGTTCTTGCTTAAGTTTGTCTAGTAATATCGGCATTGAACCGAGACTGTAAGGAAGAGACAATGAAGAGGAAGACCCGAATGAATAATTCCGAGACCATTAATATTGGTCTTCAAGTACATTTACATTGTGGTTTACTAGTTGAGAGTTTTTCCCGAACTCTTCATTACACTTCCTTGATAATTAACTTACCAGGAAGCGCCTGTGGAGGTCGTTAGCTCCTACAAGTATCTGGGGGTTACGCTGACTTCGGGACTCTCCTTTGCAGCACACTTGCGTGATAGAGCAGCAGCTGCCAAGATGAGCTCGCAGTCGGATGAGCATCGCGGCTCTCTTTTCAAACTCTCCAATGTCCCGATTAGTGCCAAGTTTGAGGTGTTCCAGGCGGCTGCTCGCGCTGTCCTGTGTTACGGTGCTCAAGTCTGGGGTTTCCAGCAGTACCAAACAGTTGAGCAGGTCTTCAAGTATTTTTGTGAAGAGGCTATTCCATCTGCCGCGAAACACCCCGATTACGTTATCTATCTTGAGACTGCCGTTCCACCCACTTTCATGTACACCTCCAGCCTACATGCAGAATACCTTCTCAAGGTACTAACATGCCTGAAAGAAGATTTCCGAAAATTGTTGCCCATGAAGTTGTTCGTAAGGGATTGTTTTGGTACAGGGGCTGAAGAGGATTTGCCAGCAGTACGGATGTGTGATTCGAGACAATTTTGAGGGTCGACGGTCGAAGGTTCTCCTGGACGAAATGCTGGAAAAATTAAGTGGATCATGGATGGAGACCGCGAAGTCACGAGCTCTTGCCTTCAACCAGCCGTATATACAGGTGCCTGGATATGGACGTCAGACGCATTGACATGAGAAAAGAGAAGGAACAAAAAGCCTCCATGTTTGTCCTGAGATGGGTGTGTAGAGTTCGGGGCGACCTATTGAAGCTCAACAGTCGACCGCATATGCCTCACGAGGAAGATGGACACAGGATGTATTTTTCTCTCTGCAATATGGGTGTTCCTGAAGACCTTGAACATTTTTTGGCGATTTGCTCCATACTTAAAGAATTTTGGGTGACCTGTTTCGGCTCCTCTCGAATCTCCAGAGATGCCTACATCAGTATCTTGAATGGCGCTAAGTGGTTGCCGCTTGCCATATTCTGCCAAACAGCCTGGCGATATAGAGCGGAATTAGTTCACAATTTCCATTGGGGGAACGCCTAATTTATTAGTTATTTGTTTAAGATTATTTATTAACTGTCGTAAAAATAGAAAAACATAATAAATCAGGGAACTTTAGTTATAATTTGTACAGATCATCATAGGGGCATACTCTGACAGACGGGCTTAGCCCAAAGTCAATGCCCATGTATATAATGAAAGAAATGTTAATTTATATTTAAATAAATGCATGTTTTTTCTCTCTCTCTCTCTCTCTCTCTCTTCCTTGATAACGTGGAAAGAATTTCCAGTCGATCGGTGAGCGATTAAATGGACAGAGGTCGCGAGGGTCGTTTATTACCAGGAAACCTCAGTTTCAGTTGATAAAAACATTTCTTCGGCCCCCCCCTATCTCTATCCAATCGAGTTCAAATTTTTACCGGAGCTTCATCAAACCTTCTCAGATAACGTGTAAGAAGGTGGAGTCAGTTGGACTTGGACGAGTCGCAGAAGAAATGTTGGCGTTTTCGTAAAATAACCAATTTTTTGTGGGGTACTTGGGTACCCAACGGAACAAAATGAGGGGGGTAAGACTTTCAGTTTTCGAAGATCAAAAAAAAAAAAAAAGGTTAGGAGGGACACCCTACCCTGTAAATAAACCCTCACTAACTGTAAGTAATCACATACATTTTTCTTGTCAGAGAATCTGAGTCAAGGGCTAAATCTATAGAATCGCCAGATCTGTTTGAAAAAAACTAAAAGTATTGAGCACAAACTAATGGGTAGATCCGCTTCAACAAAAATTCTTACTTGACGGCATAACGACAACTATAGCTCAACTCACTTTCATGTTGTTTGGTGGGAACAATGGCAAAGCCGAGTTCTTTGCAGACGAGTGATCTATATAGAACCTCCTACCCACTATTACTTCACAATCAAGTTTATTAGGAAATGCTTGCAAACGATTCTGCAACACATTGGGACATTTTCATATCAACTACTACACAACCAAGGTAGTTTGAAGTGAAAGGTTGTTAGTTCATGTACCCAAGCATCAAAATAAGAAAAACAGTTGATTGTTTCTCTACGCAACACGTGAGTCTATTTTATTTATGGTTGCGTGAGCAAGACTTGCTTAGTTTTCGTGACGATCTTTCAGGTTATGTGCCAAAGCAAAGACAATGAAAAATGTCAAAAATTAAGGGGAGCTGCTTTTTTGAAATTTCAATTGAAAAACGCCAACGGAAGTTAGATAGGCTTAAGGGTTAGCTGTATTCAAATAACTTTGACGATGGAAAATGGAGTGAGTGACATAAAGGTCATTTAACTTCAAAAATATACTTCAAAACTTAAACTAGCACTCTCGAGAATGGAAGTTCACAAAAAATTGAGTTGATCTACCATTAACTATTGTATACATATTATATTGCCTCCTAATAAGTATCTATCCCTGTTAATGTTTCAATGAAACGAAAAAATAAGTCCAAGAAGTGTATTTTGTAGTATTATTTTATTCAGAAATAATTCTGGTGGGTTCGTCGCTCATCAGGGTTTGTTACGTGAAAAATATGCACGTAAATTCATGGATCAGTGGAAGTGTCGGTTTAAAGACGTGGCTGTGACCGGCGGGGCTTCTGGAATCGTTTCTACATCTTCAGGAACCAAGGAAGTATATTCTGTGAAAACCCCTTCAATTTCTGACAACACTTGTTCGTCTAGGAGTTCTGTCCGTGGTGTCTGAAGTCGTATTTGGTCCACCTCACCACCCCACTCCATCAAGGGAAAATCTAAAGGATATCTCTCTTCGCCAAATCTCTCAGGGAATTCGCCCCATCTCTCGAATCTCTTGAGACGGGGCCATTCCATATCTTCTCCAAAGGCTTCATAAACTTCCTCTTCAAGTTCGGTCAGCAGCGCTTCGACTTCGTTCTCCGATTCCTGGATTATACTTTCTTTGGAGACCATGTTTTTTCCTTGTCACCATCACCCTGTTCGTCAATAACAACCTCTGTTTCATCTTTTTTTTCGGTTTCTTCCTCTTCCATCATTTTCATTTTGTCTTGGAGCCGTAATAATTTCGCAAATCTTGGTACTTTTTGGTGTCTTCCAGCATTTCTTTTACCTGCTTTCCCGTTAGACCAAACTTTTTGACTTTTTTCTGCCAAGATTCTGTTCCAGTGTCGAGAAAATTTAGAACTTCCTCCGAGCTTCAAATTTCTCGTTTTCATGACTCCACTCGACATATTGTTCTTCCTTTTGATCGTGCTCTTCTTCTGGCCTGCCCAGAGAACGTCATCTGAATCAACCAGTTGGTCTACATCCATTCCACGACTGCTTGGATCTCCCTTTTTCCTCACTTGCACCTTGGCGAGTTTTGGTATGAACAGTTTTGTATCATAATACTTTACCCAAGGTGCTCTGACTTCAGTTTGGTCCAGTGCATCCATTAGATCTTCTTGACATTTTAATATAACCTCACGTTCTTTACAGCCCCTTTTGATCTCCTTTATTAGTTGTGGTTTTGCTTTTTCATCGTCACTATCAACAAAGTTACATAATACAGCATCTTCCACCACATTGTATTTTTCATCTTCACTTTCAATTTCGGGTTGCATTATAAATTCATCAAGAAACCTCTCAATCGTTTTCAGCTTTTTGTATTTGAGGAGATATCCAACTAATGCTGGAGAGGGTAATAACTCGTGCAAAGTTGTATTTAAATCCCCAAAGTTGTCTTTGGGTTCTGTTAATTTTGATGATGGATCGCATCCCCCAGGTCTCTCTTCAGGTTCACAATGTTGGCAAGGGCAAGGGGTTAGCTGAGCCTGCATGTTAGACGGCATGGTCTCGTCATCTTTATCTTTATACTTCGAAATCTTTCCAGTAATTTTGGATAGATACGTATATAAATTGTGGAGTTTTGTCTTGAAACTATTTACTCTAGCCTCTGCTACTCTATGCAATATCTTCTTGGAGTTATTGAAATACGTTATTTCGCCCGGAGGTGGGGACAAGACAATTGATAACCATTGATTAAGAATACGCGAAACTCTTTCACATGCGTAGAGCACTCGTCCTTGTTCAATAAACTTGATAAGCTGGGAGTTTTTGAACCCAGCAAAGTGGTAGAATAAATGATCAACAGGTCCTTCAATCATGGCTATCACAAGTTTCACGTTCGAATATATCAATAGGCATCCCTTTGGATGATCGTGTGACTCTTGTCCGAGCCCAACATTTCCATAAACATATTGTTCAAATGCTACCTGTAAATCTATGGGAGTGAATTCAGATTTATATTGAAAAAAATATATCGCACGAGATTGTGCACATTTTGCGTTTTCGGCCTTGTTCGTATCTTTTTCAAGATCCATCAATGAATAGTTCAATTTTAGTAATTTCGGGGCTTGAAAAGCAAGAGCTTTTTCGTCAATAGAAACCAATTCTTTGGCTAGTTTGAAATCTGGATCTGGGTAGAATTTCTCATTTACCATATTCAAATAGTCCTTAAGTTCTCGTTTTGTCAGGAAGGGACAGTTAATGTCTTTGTCCTTTTTTATGAAAGCATCCCACTCTCGGCAACGACGGCTTTCAGTTGACTTTACGTCGCCTACATCTTGTTGCTTCTTATTCGTCTCAGACTGCTTGCTTTCCTCAAAACCTTCATCCAAAATAAAAGACGTGTCTCCTTCCAAAATCCGCAAGAAATCGCCGTACGTCATTACAGGACGTTTTGACTCCATGAACTTGCTGATTATCTTCAGAATTTTCTTGTTGGTTCTGGGCGGAGGAGGCGGCTCTCCGATGTTCGAAGGCATTTCCGGTAACTCTTTCTTCAGAACACGTCTAGTTTTGATTTTAGCTCGATTCCCCAGAAGTCCAGCTAAGAAATTACTCCCTCGATTTTTGATCAAGAGCTTTTCTCTCTCACGCATACATTCAGTCGTTCTTGCCCAACGCTTGTGCGTCGCTTTCTGAATTTCTGGGATGATTAACGGCTTCTTTTTCTTCCTTGTTGGCGACTTCCGGACTTCTTGACTCCGAACCCTTTGCATTCGAAGTTCCAACCTGGCTTTTCTACGTACTATGTCCAATTCCATTTTTTCAAGGCCGTCAGCTTGTCTATTACTCCAAATACGAAACAATCTATGTTTCATCAAATTTTTATCTTTGTTCATTCTATAAGCGTGGTATTGCAATTTGTGTAGGAAGAGCTCTTTGTACATTATTATGAGTTCCTTCTTGGCAATCTTCAACTCTATAACCAACAATTGCTATTAAGCCCAAAAGAATGTAGCTCTCTAACTTTAGCGAATTTTTGAAGAACATAGTGATTTTTAATGGGTTAAAAATTTATAAAAATAATAGAATAAAGAATACAAACAACATTGAAATGCATGTTGAAATGGATTTTAGGGGTCGAGTCAAATTTTAATTATGCTATCCTGCGATTCGGTAGTTTTCGAGAGTGAAAAACAATTTGATTGTTTGCTATAACAGTAACGCCAATATCATTTTACCTACTTATAAATTTGAGAATTATGACAGCTGGTTTGCTGTTCTTCTAATAACTCAATCGTGTGGAATGAATTGACTGGATTTTTTGGTCCCCAAGGGAGTTTTTGTCTCTGAAAGAAGTTGATGCAACAATAACAAAACTAGGTATCTCAAAACATCACTCCTATTTTCGGGTAATAAAAGATACTTGTTTATGTATATTAGATTTTTTTCAAGTCTTTGGAGGAAACATACCTTCGGGATTCTTAATAGCGGAACATTTTCCATTTTTAGCGTTTTTTCTCCTGGAGGACTTTTTCTGAAACGATATCTGAAAACGTACGATAGACATTTCAGCTTCCCGATACAATCACGTCCATAAATTACTGAAGCCATTACGTATCATTGGAGTGTAGGTAGACACTCAGAAAACTTCACCAGTAAACTATTCATTAGAATTCTCAATAGTTTACCCAGTGGTTTTTGAAAGACTTAGATAATGAAGCTATCAATTGTGTCCATACATTTTAGGTAGTAAATTATCGATTGTTTTATCAATGGAAATCTACTTTAGAGATTCTAGAACAAAAACAATTTGTCATATGCTTATAAGGTGAATCAATTGCTGACAACTTTTCAAGCTACAATTATTTTCAAATTTTACTGGAAATAAATAAACGACGCAAATAATTATCACACTACGGTTTATTATTTAGCTTCAATGCATAGGTATATAATTAGCTTTTCATCAAGGTGTAAGAATATATTTCATTGGTGTCTGTAGAGAAAAGTGATATACCGTTCTGTAATAATTTGCGGTGTTTTTACGTGGAAAGAGCGGTTGTGTGAAACTGACTCCACAAAAGAAAGTTCCCCATGGCTGAACCTATATAAAACAAAAAATAGAACCTGAAACCCTTGAAATGTTTTTCACGACCCCGTAAGGACATTCAACCTCACAACCTTCCCGCTGTGCCAATAGACCACTTCCAAGTGTACAGAATGCTCGTATGAAGGTAAACTACCTGGTCTTTCCGCAGAAGGAAAAATAACGGAACTCACATTCCACCCAATCGTCTTTTTCTTCTTTTTTGCCAAACTGAATGGGAGAAAACTGTTCAACCCTGATACAAGAGCGGACTGAGAGGTAAGTAGTTTCATGGGAACCAGAGGCATTTCCGACTATGGACGACTACCATGCGACTGAACTCCATCTACTTGATCTCATTCACATGGGACGTTCCTGGTGTAGGCGCGGTTCAATTAGGAATCGCATGAAATAATTGTGGAACCAGGTAATTTCCATAACCTTCAAACCCAGAATATGTAAAGTGAGAAAACGTAGGTTATAGAATTTTTTATGTAAACGTGATTGAATACCCATGAATTCGCCGTCATTTCCACGATGACATTGAGCGATTTACAAACATTAACATGGTTCGGAAGTTGTTCCAGATTATGATGATGATTTTTAGCTTTTTCTCATCCAGGTATCTTAGTTCTTACCGGTTGGATCCTGATGAAATCAGTACATATGAAATTATCTAAGTGCCTTCTCATGGCTAACTACAGTTATGGTACATCACTAATGTCGGAGGGTGCACACTAAACACGTACAGAATACTAAGATGAATTTCCAAACCAATTTGAACAAAACAGGGCTTTTAGATCATAATAAATTTATTTTGAGGAGAATCACGTTTACGCGTACCCACGCCTTGAATAATAATAGTCTGATGATTAATAAATTCGTGAATCTGGAAGCTAATCCTCAGAACCCTGGAAATGTCATCGAACTTCTAATTACTATTACTTTTCTACAAAACGAAAAACGCTGCAAATTATTACACAATGGTTTATTATTTTTTATTTTTCTGTATAGATCACTCGTCTGCAAAGCCAATCCAACACGAAGAAAAACATCGATCGCATTTCGGTCAGCTTTAATTTGAACGGAGATTAGGCCTCTTTTGCGATTCACACTCGTGTTTCTGATTTATCGTACGTCCAAACTTTAAATTCTCGTAGCGAGCGAATGGTTTGTCCTACAGAGCTCCGGGTGGTCTCAAAAAATTCTAAAAATTCTATAGAATCTTAAATTGAAGGAAAAACAATACCTTTATATCGAAATTTTTTGAGTTAGGGCGTTTTCAAAATTTCAAAATTGATTTTGGAACCCTTAGAAGTGACCTACCTCAACCAAAATCTTCGGGGCACAACTAGACCCCAGAAGGAGCCTACATACCAAATTTCATCAAAATCGGTCAATGCTAAGTGGCAAAAGTGCCGCGTACGGCGTACGGGGTGTTAAATTTTTTTTCTTGGTCGATTCCAAAGGTTCATTATTGAAAATAATAAACCAAAATGCAATTGAAAAAGTGATTTTTGACCACTTAATTTTTTCACTTACACGAATACAAAGCTTTCTACTTTTCCCCTTAATGTTATTCAAATTTCAATATAATCAATCATTACTTGGATTATGGAGGTGGTCATGCGTCTAAAATATGTTTAATATTCAAAAAAATGTATGGTGATCATATCACGAGTAATCAGAATAATAAACTCACTTACTTTCTTTCTTTTTATATTTGGATTTCGATGACGACCTGATTTGGTGTCAAACTTAGTTTTCCGACCACTCGCACTTGAATTCGGCATGGATTTCAGAGTTTCACCCTTTTTGGTGCCAGGAAATAAAAATCTGAGTTTATGCAGCTTACTGAAATCGATTGATTCATCTCCACTACTTTCATAATCGTGTAGCTCCTTCTCTTCTTCTGAAGATGAGCTGACAAGATCCTTCATAAACTTTCGAACATCAAAAATCATCTTTTTTTCTGTAAGAAACTCATGTTATGTTAGTTACCATATTAGTCTCTAACCTCATAAAACATTATACAGGGTGTCTACTCGACTCAGCAAACTTCAAGGATTGATTTTGCAAGGTTATTCCAACAAAAATTGTCTCAAGTATCAATTTTTTTATAACCCCTGTTTTCCCAAGATTTTTCAATTGTAGGAGTTTCTCGTTTTTGCGACCCTACGACACTAAAATGGTCTTAACTCCCACAATTTTGTAAGAAAAAAAACCGCTGTAGATGGCTTCGTCAAACCTAGGTGCGTCAAGCCGGGACTATGACACCTATCGTTGAGAAAAATTCACGTTTTCAATTCACGTTCAAACGCAAATTTCTCCCTTAAATTTGATTGCAATTTTTTTTATTATACCGTCGGAAAGCTGAAATTCTGAGAAAGTTTTTCTTAAGTAGGAGAGAGATTGGAAGGCAATTGGAAGCTATTTTAACTCTCTCATCTCGATTTTATAGAAAATCGAAATCTGATTATGTACACTGTTGAAAGATCGTTAAATTTTCATATCTCCCTCTTGTCAAACCATTTTTTAAAGCAGGACTGAGTTGTCAAAAGTAACCCTAGACATTGAAATCGTTTGATTTTTTGAAATCACAACTTTCTTTGATCTGCCGCGGTTTACGGTAGCCACCTCCCATCAACCTTCAGCGAGGGAAAACTTCCGTAGCTTTCCAACCATACAATAAGAAATAAGAAAATTACTTCGAATTTAGGGGAGAAATTTGTGCTGATGGGAGGGGGTCGGTGGGCGGCATAAAGTCGGGACTACGATATCGTTGAGAAAACTTCAAGTTTTTCCGCGGTCAAGCGCAAATTTCTCGATTGTAAAAATTTTTTGCTTATACAGTTGGAAAGCTGAGGTTATGAGAAATTTTTCCTTTGTCAAGAGAAATTAGAAAGTGGCTACCACAAACCGTGACGGATCAAAGAAAGTATTGATTTCAACAGATCGAACAATTTCAATGTTTAGGGTAACTTTTGACACTTTAGTTCCTCTTTTAAACAATTCAATTGACAATGTGAAAATAGGAAGTTTAAGCATTTTCCAATAGTGTAATCAGATTCTGATTTTTTAAGAAATTCAGAGAATTATAACCATTTTAGTGTCGCAAAGTTGAAAAAAAATTGAATTCAAGGGGTAAAAACTATGGGAAAACTAGGGGTTAAACCAAAACTCCTACTGGAATTGATTCTCCAAGTTTGCCGAGTCGAGTATAAGATACCCTGAAAACTCCAAATCATGGATAGGAAGAGTATAAACCGGGGTTTACGTAAATATTTAATGTAAATATTGGGTGGACGTAACAAGTGACATTACTCCCCACGGGGTGATTTGGGAAACCTGATTGCTTGAAAACCTTCACATTATAACACTGATGAGCGATTGTACCTCACAGGATGACAAGCTGAACTACTAAATTATACTCTAATCTGGAACATTCACGTGCACTGATTTTCGTCATTTTTGAAGCAAAAATCGCTATCATTTAACAATTTTTAATGATCAGTTGCGATGTTAACAGTTGGTTTGAGGTTGACATATTTGAAAGTGTTGCTGCTGAGGAGCAGATGGGTGTTTACAAGTACCAATATTGTTTAATATAGTTGTTAACCTAGTGGAGAGAAGTATAAAAATACTTTAAAAGCAGTTCTAATTGTTTTTTACTCCACAGATATGAAATACTATCTGGTTTTTATCGGTGCATTTTTAGTAATGCACGGGTTGGAAAAGATTTTTTGCGCTCTGTGTACAGTTTTTGCATTGTCATTGAAGGGATACTATCAAATTGGAACTTTCTGAACCCAAATGGGATTTTTGATTGCAACTCAACCATAATATGGTTTATAATATCTCACCACCAACGAAGTTGTTTTTCGACATTCATCATTGGTAGGTACCACCTGCAATATGTATATACCTTCGGAATCGCATCGTGGATGTAAATTAGTCGAATCGGTTTCTTTGATCCACCGCACCTCTTCGTGAGTAATATTTTTCAACCAAGCCATTTTCTTAAGAGCAAGTTGTTCTTTAGTCATCGGCTTTTTACGTTTATTGATGTATGAATTGAGCTCTTTCAAAAGATCCTTGGCCTCTTGGTAATCCGAAGTCACGATTTTGTGGGGTCGCAACGACTTTTTCAAGTTTTCAAATTTTCTCTTCGCTCTCTTTTCTGTGAGCTTTCCTCTCGATAGAACTTGGGCGATCTTCAATTCTTCATACTGCTGCATTGGGTTGGCCATGGGGAGTTTCATTTCCGTGCCGTGGGCTTCAAGGTACTTTTTGACCCGGTGATCAAACGGGTCATCATCTACGTCACAGTCTGTATAATCGCTCTGTTCCAGAATACTGTCACACGAATAAATGCTTTCCAGCTTGCCATCACTACCTGCTTTCTCCGGCTTCTGCTCGAAGTCCGGTTGAGTAATGACTGGGTCATCTAGAATAAAGATATAATAGAACACAATACTTTTCAGAATGAACATTCCTTCGATTCAAACATACACGTAAACATGCCTTCGACAACCAACTAAAATGCATCCTATTAACAATGCACACCCCACTTTCTTCTAGAAATAATGAAAACATGGAAATACTAAAATGTTGTGCCTTTTGACAAAGGCTTCAATTTGCCGACAGTCTATTGGCAAAGCACTTCACTGGAGATTTCCTTGAGACACCAACCCCCTGAAATTTAATGATAGTAGTACTACTACCTACTACCTGTTGTATAAATAAATAATAATTATTTATTATTATTATTTATATTATAAATATTTAAATTATTATAATTAAACTATTAATCAAACTAATAAAATTAAAGTTGGGTACTTAATTACTAACTTAATGCTACAGGAGGCAGAGCCTCACTTACTAAAAATAAGACTACTCTAAAATCGCCATATTGTGTCTTCTATTAATTTACCAGTCTCATGCAGTAAAGCTTAATTATCATCTAAATTCATCGTCTTCTCTGTCCATCCTTCTACACAACAAAACATGGTGTCAGAAGTGATTTTTATGCAGTCAAGTGTCAAAAGTAGTTTTCGCGTTTTTAGTAAAGTGATTCCCGAAAATCTAGACGACATTGATGAGCGACTCGATACTCCATGATATCTCCGGGCTCGATCTAGAAACTTCGGATACCGAGTCAAATATTTCTGCTTCTCTACGTTTGAGTAAAGTAAGTGGAAAATCGAATACCACAGTATCAAAAAACAGTGAATTTGGCACGCAAACGCTAACTCAAATGGCACAATTACAACCTAACTTCGGTTCTCTTGTCATAGACGACGCGTCATCCACTAACCTCTCGAAAAGATGGTCCGAGTGGTATACTGAGTTCAAGCTATATATTGTCGCAGCTGAACTAGAGGATGTCCCAGACAAGAGAAAAGTAGCTCTTTTGCTAACACTAATAGGCCCACAAGCAAGAGTCGTATTTCAGTCATTCGGGAAAGACCCGGAACAAGTCAAATATGCCGACTTGGTGAAGTTATTTCATAATTACTTTACCCCCAAGAAGAATATTACAGTCGAGCGACATCAATTTTTGACTCGTCGACAGAAAGAAAATGAGTCAATTGACGATTATATTACTGCTCTAAAAAACTTGAGCCAGTCTTGTGAACTCAATGATTTAACTGATGATCTAACAAAGGATGTCATGATTTGTGGTTTACAAAATAACAGCTACAGACAACGACTCCTTCAAGAGGAAAATTTGACTCTTGACAAGGCCTTTAACATATGTAAAAGCATGGAATTAACGCTCTCCCAAACGCGTTCAATTCAACAAGGAAGTGATACCGATAAAGCTTATCATGTGTCAAACCGCTCATTGAAGCATCCTACTGAATCTAAACAACATTCAAACAAAAGCTACAGGAATGACGGAAATAATATACCGGGAAGGAATAATCAGGAACGGACAACATACAAAGGACGGCAAAGGTCACGTCAGAGAAGCTCTCCAGGCCCTGCATCTTACAACAGTCAACGCTCATACTCGCGCGAGATCGGAAGTCAAGCAGTTTGTCAAAAATGTGGGCAAATTCATCGGTTTAAGTGTCCCGCATACGGAAAAAAAATGTGGTCGGTGCGGAAAGTTTAATCACTTCATAAAAATGTGCCGTGCTAAAGCAGTCAATGTAGTCGGTGAAAATGTTGATGAGTACGCGAGTAGTGATGGTGAATATTTTGTTTGTAAGGTCGAAACCATTCACGGAAATGATGAAACGGCTTGGTTCACTAATTTAGAAGTCAATGGTAAAAACCTACGAGCTCAATTGGATACCGGTGCCCAGGTAAATTGTATGTCTCTAACCGAATTCAATAAGCTAATGTTGCCAAAGTCAGTTTTGCGACCACCAAAAAACAAATTGTCTGCTTATGGTGGAACTGAACTACCAAATACAGGGCACTGTGTTTTGTGTTGTAAAGTCAAGGGTAAAATATATAACATACCATTCAATGTCATAGATAAGGAAGTTCCAACTTTACTAGGATTCAATGCATGCAAGGCTTTAGATCTCGTAAAAAGGGTATATACACTTGTAAACAATGAAAATATAGTCAATGAAAATAAGGTCAATGAAAATAAGGTCAATGAAACCGAGCAATACAAAAATTTGAGAATGAAATACAAGGACATATTCGAAGGTCTTGGTTGCTTACCGACAAATTGTAAGTTAAAACTCAAACCTAATGCTCAACCGGTAATAGATCCTCCCCGAAAGTTACCTTTCAAATTATATACCAAGGTACAAACGGAGTTGAATAGGATGGAAAATGACGGTGTGATAGCTAAGGTCACAGAGCCTACAGAGTGGGTCAGTTCCATGGTAGTGACTGAGCGAAAAAATGGTGCACTTCGCATATGTCTTGATCCGAGAAATTTAAATTCAAATTTGATGAGGTCTCATTTTCAACTACCTACACTAAGTACACTCAGATCACAGTTGAATGGATCGGTGCTTTTCTCAACTCTTGATGCCAATTCAGGGTTTTGGAATGTCCCGATGGATACAGAGAGTACAAAATTGCTTGTATTTGGTACTCCATTTGGTAGGTACAAATTCTTACGTCTACCCTTCGGTGTGTCAGCAGCACCCGAAATATTTCATCGAATCATGATTGAGTCCTTCGGCGATCTAGAAGGGGTATGCATCTTTCAAGATGATATCCTGGTCCATGCTGCTAATAAAAATGCCCATGATAAGAGGTTAGAGTCAGTACTTGAAAGAGCTAGAGAGTTAAACATAAAATTTAATAAGGCCAAATGCAAATTGGGTCAGTCTGAGGTCAAATATATGGGGCATATATTTTCGAAGGATGGTATGCGTCCAGATAAAGCTAGAATAGAAGCTATCTGTTCCATGACTGCCCCTATCGACAAAAAATCCTTACAAAGATTTCTAGGTCTAGTTACCTACTTGTCAAATTTTATTCCAAATTTTGCGCATGAAACTGCAGGAATAAGGCACTTAATAAAGAAAGAAATACCGTGGGTATGGGATGCAAATTGTCAAAAAACCTTTGAAAGGTTAAAACAATTAATAACAAAGGCTCCAGTCTTAGCACATTTCGATGTTAAACAACCAGTAGTATTGTCAGTGGATTCTTCCAAGTTTGCAGTCGGTGCAGTAGTGCTGCAAAACGGCAAACCGATAGAGTATGCCTCAAAAACACTCACGTCATGCCAACAAGGCTATGCACAAATAGAAAAAGAGCTATATGCAGTAGTGGTGGGATGTGTTCATTTTAAACAATACATTTACGGACAAACAGTAACTGTTGAAACGGACCATTCCCCATTAGTAACAATATGTAAAAGAAATTTAGCAGATGTTCCCAGTCGTCTCCAACGTATGCTGCTACAATTGCAGACATACGACATAAATGTCACCTATAAACCAGGCCGACATATGTACATAGCTGATACTTTGTCCCGGGCTCCACTTCCACATACTGATAATTACCTAGATGAGGAAATAACTGTGCATGTAAACCTAGTTAGCACTTCAGCAGAAGTGTCACCACAAACTTTAGTAGATATTAGAAATGCTAGTCAGTTAGACGATGAAATTCAACAACTAAAACTGTATTGTAGAGAAGGGTGGCCGTCAACCAAAAGTAGAGTAAAGGATATAGTGAAGCCTTATTGGAGCTTTAACTGTGAAATTAACGTAATAGATGATATTGTTTATAAAAATACCAGCATCATAGTTCCAAAGCAATTGAGGAAAACTTTACTAAACCGTATCCATATTGGCCACATGGGTGAACAACGTACAAAATCGTTAGTCAGAGGTGTTTTGTATTGGCCGAATATGTCATCAGAAATTTCAAATTTAGTGTCAAATTGCCAAACATGTTTGAAATATAGACCTCAAAACTCTAACGAACCACTGCAATCCCATGAAATACCTTTGCTACCTTGGCAAAAGATAGGAGCTGATTTTATGGATTTCGAGGGTTCTAAGTACTTAGTCATAGTAGACTATTTTTCGAAATTCATAGATATTGCCAAAATAACTTCCAATAATGCTACAACAGTAATTAACCATATGAAATCCATATTTAGTAGACATGGAATACCATTCCAACTGGTAACGGATGGCGGACCACCGTTCGGATCAGGAGAATTTAGGGATTTCACAAAACAATGGGAAATTAAGCATGTTATCACAAGTCCATTCATGCCAAGATCCAATGGAATGTCAGAAAGCGCTGTAAAAATAGTAAAAAGTATATTGACTAAATGTAAAGATTCAAATACAGATCCATATTTGGCATTATTACATTATCGAAATACGCCAAAAGAAAGCGATTTCTCGCCTGCTCAATTACTTATGTCAAGACGATTAAGATGTACTTTGCCAATCAACTCTGAATTATTGAATCCAAGACTAGTCAATTATAAAAAACATAGGGATGTTCTATTAGAAAAACAGAAACAATCAAAGAAATACTATGATAAAAATTGTAAACAATACTCCAAACTAGGCGTTGGCGAAAGTGTTTACTATAAGTTGAAACCGCAAAGTCATTGGTTACCGGGAGTTATCACTGAGATAACTGGTCCACGTTCATACATAGTAAAAAACAATGAAGGTAAACAATATGTACGTAATCGGAAACACCTACTTAGTAAATCTGTTGTTAAACCGTCGCCTGTCATTGATGATTATGAGTCTCTCATGTTCAACAACAATAGGGGATGCAGCCCGAGGAAGAAAATGTTTGATTTAAATGTGTCAAATAAAGATAATATGGATCCAGAAAACGAGAAGGGACAAGACAAACCAGCATGTA
Source organism: Apolygus lucorum (assembly GCA_009739505.2). NCBI lineage: Eukaryota > Metazoa > Arthropoda > Insecta > Hemiptera > Miridae > Apolygus > Apolygus lucorum. The sequence continues at coordinate 56,934,358 of CM019180.2, forward strand.
CCAAAAGTGGTAGAATTGTCAAACCTGTAAAAAGATTTTCATTCTCAGAATTTAAAAAATAAATAGTAGCAAAGAAAATGTGCTATTAACGCAACTAACGATGTTAAAAAAAAAGGAGCATGTTGTATAAATAAATAATAATTATTTATTATTATTATTTATATTATAAATATTTAAATTATTATAATTAAACTATTAATCAAACTAATAAAATTAAAGTTGGGTACTTAATTACTAACTTAATGCTACAGGAGGCAGAGCCTCACTTACTAAAAATAAGACTACTCTAAAATCGCCATATTGTGTCTTCTATTAATTTACCAGTCTCATGCAGTAAAGCTTAATTATCATCTAAATTCATCGTCTTCTCTGTCCATCCTTCTACACAACAAAACACTACCGTAGTAGGTGGGTAGGCACCAGTTTGGTTTTATTTTTGTTTCCGAGTCTATCAAACATTGTTTTCACTTTTCAAGGTTGGAAAAAAATGTTCTCCAAAATCAAAATGTTCACTCGTGTTTTGCTGAACAGCTTTGGTTTCGTTTCTGTGTGTCTGTCATGAAATCCTTGTTACCGGATAACTATACGAAGTTATTGTCCGATTTCGATGGAATTTTCAGGGATTGTGCGGGTTGGCGTTTAGATGGTCCCCTATGAAAATCAGCTACCTCGGACTGATAAAACTGACTGCGCATGCGCAAACGTGTATTTCCTTGTAACAGCCGTAGAATCTACATTTCCCATTTGATCTCGATGAAATTTTCAGAGATTATGGGGATTAGGATGTTGATGGTCCCCTATGAAAATCATTTTTCTCGGACTGATAGTAGATATACTGGGCTTGCAAAAACGTGAATTCTCTTGTAACACCCATAACTTCTACATTTTTCCATCCGAATTTGATGAATTTTTCAGAGATTGTTCAGATTGGCGTGTAGATGGTCTCCTTTGAAAATCATAACCTCTGGACTGATAGTTGCCAGTGCGCTTGCGCAAACTTTAATTTCTTTGAAACAGTCATATTTTCAATATTTTCTGCCCTAATTCGGCGAAACCTTCAGAGATTGAGCGAGTCGGCGTGACCTGAAGATTGATGTTTCGAGATAAGCTACATAATATGATATTATCATCGGATCATCTATACAATTGGGTTAAGGATACGAGGAATCTATGTGCCACACCCACTTAGCAGACGTTTTTTCTGTGACATGCATTCAACAAGTACTGGTTTGATGAACTAGTTCCCGTGAGATCACATAAGTTAATTCCAGTCGGCCAGGGAGATTATCTGGATTACCCCATACCACCATAATTATCCTATGCACCGGGTATGTTTTAAAGATGTTAGGAGTCCATATGCATGATGTATTCGTTTCTCCGAACACAGAATACCTACCAGTATATTGTTTTTTTTTTCGATTCTCAGTGTACCATACCAACATATTGTATGCACAGGGTATTCAAAACAATGTATTAAATGTGATATATGGAGATATTAGGGTCCATATTCATGTTCTACTTACTTGTCTCCACTAACTCATGGAGTCCCACTTGGCTATTCAACTTTCTGGTACAACGAATATACGTAGGAGTTCATTATTTATATAAGCTGTTGTATCTGTCTGCAATTTTGATTTTTATGGGTTTTTATCTAAACTTTATGAGTAGATATAAATCATCATACCCTGATAGTCGTAGGTGCTGTTGAGAGCATTCTCAGCAGCTGTTGGTGAGTATCTCATTCCACCATAGAACATCCCGTAATATTATTCCTTAAAAATCGAACCAAGAACTACCACGACGAAAAATGATAATAATAATATTACTTTCTAATTTTCAAGTTCATGGAAACTTGTAACCAAATGCTGAATGCAATGTTTTTCTAACATTGATAACGAGGAAACTGAAAGATTTATTTGCTTCTAATAGAGTGCGAAAAAAAGCAGCAAATCATTGCCCAAAGGTTTATTATTTTCTGTATAGATCACCCTTCTGTATAGATCACTGGTTCTCCATCAATAGCACCTATCACCATTTGCATTCTCCCTTGACCTTCCCTCTCAAATTTCAGCTTCCTGCGTTCAATAGGATTGAAAATGGCTTCGGAGCTCACTCAGCTGATCAGTGGTCTGAAGAGTGAAGAAGATCTTCTCGAATGCTGGAGACGCCTGGTAGAGCATTTCCACTCAATAGGATTGAGAATGGCTTCGGAGCTCACTCAGCTGATCAGTGATCTGAAGAGTGAAGAAGATCTTCTCGAATGCTGGAGACGCCTGGAAGAGCACTGATCAGCTGAGTGAGTTCCGAAGCCATTTTCTATCCTATTGAACGCAGGAAGCTGAAATTTGAGAGGGAAGGTCAGGGGAAAATACAGATGTTGGGAGGTGCTATTGATGGAGAACCAGTGATCTATACAGAACGGTGATCTATACAGAAAATAATAAACCTTTGGGAAATGATTTGCAGCGTTTTTTTTTTACCTACCAATTTATTTACCTCTACAGAAGGGTGATCTATACAGAAAATAATTAACCTTTGCAGCGTTTTTTTTACCTTCCAATTTTTTTACCTATTTTTCTTTACCTACCAACTTTTTTCCACCTGCCAACTATTGGTAGGTACTACCTACCACACCATACTTCCTTCACCTCCACAATCAAGTTTATTAGAAAGAACTAAACGCTTCACACTCGATTCGAAAAATAGAAAGCTTCATATGGAAATTTGATTACTAGTTGCGCAGAAAGCAAAACTTAATACAAATCGAAGAAAAGAACAGCGATCGCATTTTAGTCAAATAAAATTTGAACGGAGATTAGACCACTTTAGTGATTCACACTCATGATTCTGTTTTATCGAAGGAAAACCCTTAAGTACTCGTAGGGACCGAACGGTTTGTCCTACAGAGCTCCGGGTGGTCTCAAAAAATTTTTTAAATTCAATACTATTTAAAATTGGTGAAAAGAACGATACCTTTATTTCGAGAGTTTTCGAGCTAGGGCACTCTTGAAAATTTCAACCCTCAATTTTCACCCCTTAGAAGTGACTGACATCAACCAAAAGCTTCGCGGCACAACTAGACCCCAAATGGAGCCCATATATCAAACTTGAACCAAATCGGTCCAGTGTTGCTAAGAAAAGTGCCGCGCACGGCGTACGGCCAAACAAACAAAAAAAAAAAAAAAAAAAAAAACCCTGCAAATTTTTACACAATGGTTTATTATTTTTCTATATAGATCACTCGTCCTCAAAATCACCAACCATCCAATATGAAGAGAAGAAAAAAAAAGAAAAAAAAAATCAAAATCACCAACCATCGATCGCATTTCGGTCAGCTCTAATTTGAACGGAGATTAGGCCTCTTTTGCGATTCACACTCGTGTTTTGATTTATATATATATATATTTCAATATAAACCCTTAAATTTTCTTAGGGAGCGAACGGTTTGTCCTACAGAGCTCCGCGTGGTCTCAAAAAATTCTAAAAATTCTATAGAATCCTAAATTGAAGGAAAAACAATACCTTTATATCGAAATTTTTTGAGTTAGGGCGTTTTCAAAATTTCAAAATTGATTTTGGAACCCTTAGAAGTGACCTTAGAAGTGATCAACCAAAAGCTTCGGGGCACAACTAGACCCCAAATGGATCCTACATACCAAATTTCATCAAAATCGGTCAATGCTAAGTGGCAAAAGTGCCGCGTACGGCGTACGGCGGACGCGGACGGACGGCCAAATTTTTATTCGATTTTTGGATTCTACGTACCTTGAAACGTAAACCATCAAATTTTGAGGGGGTGTTAAATTTTTTTTTCTTGGTCGATTCCAAAGGTTCATTATTGAAAATAATAAACCAAAACAGAACATCAAATTTTGAGGGGAGGTTAAAATTTTTGTTTTGTTGCTCGATTCTAAAGGCTTATTATTGAAAATAATAAACCAAAAAAAAAACAAAATCCAATGCCGCCTTGACTTTGTCATGAATGAATGAAGGCAGTTTTGGGACACACCAACTCTTCCATTATCAGTCCCTAAAAATTAGCAAAGATGATGAATACCGGTGGGTACTCGTACATAAGAACTGTGGTCTGGAATATTATGAAAAAAACGCTGCAAATCATTGCTCAAAGGTTTATTATTTTATGTATAGATCATCCTTCTGTATAGATCACTGGTTCTCCATCAATAGCACCTACCACCATCTGTATTCTCCCTTGACCTTCCCTCTCAAATTTCAGCTCCTGCGTTCAATAGGATTGAAAATGGCTTCGGAGCTCACTCAGCTGATCAGTGATCAGAAGAGTGAAGAAGATCTCCTCGAATGCTGGAGACGCCTGGAAGAGCACTTCCATTCAATAGGATTGAAAATGGCTTTCGAGCTCACTCAGCTGATCAGTGATGTGAGGAGTGAAGAAGATCTCCTCGAATGCTGGAGACGCCTGGAAGAGCACCTCCATTCAATAGGATTGAAAATGGCTTCGGAGCTCACTCAGCTGATCAGTGATGTGAGGAGTGAAGAATATCTCCTCGAATGCTGGAGACGCCTGGAAGAGCACTTCCATTCAATAGCATTGAAAATGGCTTCGGAGCTCACTCAGCTGATCAGTGATCTGATCAGTGAGCAATGATTTGCAGCGTTTTTTACCTACAAACATTGTTTTACCTACCAATTTTTTTTTACCTACCAACTATTGGTAGGTACTACCTACCACACTATAATGGCTTCACACCTTCACAATCAAGTTTATTAGAAAGAACTAAACGCTTCACACTCGATTCGAAAAATAGAAAGCTTCATATGGAAATTTGATTACTGGTTACGCAGAAGGCAAAACTGAATACAACTCGAAGAAATGAACAGCGATCGCATTTTAGTCAGATAAAATTTGAACGGCGATTAGACCTCTTTTGCGATTCACACTCATGATTCTGTTTTATCGAAGGAAAACCTTCAAATACTCGTAGGGACCGAACGGTTTGTCCTACAGAGCTCCGGGTGGTCTCAAAAATTTTTAAAAATTCTGTACTATTTAAAATTGGTGAAAAAACGATACCTTTATTTCGAGAGTTTTCGAGCTAGGGCACTCTTGAAAATTTCAACCCTTAATTTTCACCCCATAGAAGTGACCTACATCAACCAAAAGCTTCGCGGCACAACTAGACCCCAAATGGAGCCCATATACCAAATTTGAACCAAATCGGTCCAGTGTTGCTAAGAAAAGTGCCGCGTACGGCGGACGGCGGACGGCGTACGGCGGACGGCGTACGGCGTACGGCGGACGGACGGAAATTTTTTTATTCGATTTTCGGATTCTACGTACCTTGAAACGTAAAACATCAAATTTTGAGGGGGGGTTAAAATTTTTTTTTTCTTGCTCGATTCCAAAGGCTTATTGTTGAAAATAATAAACCAAAAGTAGATCAATGCAGACAGAAGAAACCCCTCTGACCAAAGTACTCGAGACTTCAAACAGAATTCAGAGTCAGCAGAACGAAGGACATGAAAGCCATTTCAAAGTTTGTTGTCTTTCTGAAAAGGTTCTCAGGTTCCACTCCTCAGAGGAAGTTATGAAGGTGATGTCTCATCTAACGAGGCACGACTGTGGAAGCGCGAGGCTAAAACAGCTTTGACCCAGCCACTGTAACTTCTTTTTTTTTCTTGGTCGATTCCAAAGGTTCATTATTGAAAATAATAAACCAAAACAGAACATCAAATTTTGAGGGGAGGTTAAAATTTTTGTTTTGTTGCTCGATTCTAAAGGCTTATTATTGAAAATAATAAACCAAAAAAAAACAAAATCCAATGCCGCCTTGACTTTGTCATGAATGAATGAAGGCAGTTTTGGGACACACCAACTCTTCCATTATCAGTCCCTAAAAATTAGCAAAGATGATGAATACCGGTGGGTACTCGTACATAAGAACTGTGGTCTGGAATATTATGACAAAAGTAGATCAATGCAGACAGAAGAAACCCCTCTGACCAAAGTACTCGAGACTTCAAACAGAATTCAGAGTCAGCAGAACGAAGGACATGAAAGCCATTTCAAAGTTTGTTGTCTTTCTGAAAAGGTTCTCAGGTTCCACTCCTCAGAGGAAGTTATGAAGGTGATGTCTCATCTAACGAGGCACGACTGTGGAAGCGCGAGGCTATAACAGCTTTGACCCAGCCACTTCTTGGTTGCGGCAATTAAAAGTTTATTCTAGGCGGAGAGTCTTAAACTTAGCGCCGTCAAGGAAAAGTAATGAATTAGGATTTTCCAGGTATCAAACACCACAACAGTGCAAAGTTATTCGGAATGAGTCACGATTGCGACAGAGTGATGTGACCCCTTGCCAAACTTTTCCAAACTTGGAATCGCGATAAATTAATCCTAAGCAACTAATAACCTGCAAAAAAAGCCACAGGTTATGACAAAGACCTATAGACCTTTTGCCGAATGGCGGACGTGACGTCATTGTAACCACTCATCAACTCCCCGCGTGCAGGTTATGTGTTTCGTTCATTTGCATGTCACCCGATTCCCTGTCAGTTCTGTACTTCCTACTCCCGATTTTCGTTCGATTTCGATTTTTCAACATATTTTCAACCGTTCGTAGCAACGCCCATGTAATTTATTGATTTTTAACTCGGCTTGGACATTGACTTTCGTTTTGAACCTGATACGTACGTGTTTTTGTGAAGTGACTTTCGACTCGGTTTGTGCATTGACTCTCGTTTTGGACCTGATTAGTACGTGTTTTTGTGAAGTGGCTTTCGACTCGGCTTGGACATTGACAATCATCACGGCTTTAAAGGTCCCTTTCAAGAAGATAAAACTTAATGAGAAAGATTCACCTGGAGGGATATTACCCAACATTGAGGTAAGTGTCAATTCGGTAGTGGCACTTAGAAGATTCCTGATAGTTCGAGGGCTCAAGGTTCCACTATCATTACGGAAGCCTGAGTTAGTTGAGCTCGTGACAGGTATGATTAAAAGCAATAAGCCAATTGACCCTTCCGTTGATCGTGGGAAGTGGCTAACTGCCAAAGCCGTGGACAACAGAAGAAGCTGCCTGAATGAAGCCCACAGCAGTCATAATTTTGATGCTTTTCCAGTGGCTGGATGGAAGAGTTTTCCCTCGATTCTTATTCCAGATCAGTTTCACTATGGGCTCATTAAAATCATATTGTTCAAACGAACGAAGTGGAGGATGACGAGGAATCAAGGGAGTTTGAAGAACCCGAAACCTACGAAGACTCTGGAGCCATGTTCAGCAGCTGGAAAATTCTGTCTCTGTTCAGGGTCACTTCTGTCTAAGAGCCAAGGTTAGTATTTTCATATATCTGAAAAGTGCCTTTCTAATCTTCTCTTCTACAAAATATACCTGTGTCAAAAAAGTTCTAAGTTCTCAATTTGATTTGGGAAATTTTCAATTTGATTTTGAAAATTGTCAATTTGATTTGGAAAATTTTCAATCTGACTTGGAAAACCTATATGTATGTGTCAATAGTTATACAGGGTGTTTCACGAAAAGGTTACAACCCCCTTCATTTTCACAAAATAGAGCGTAAAGAATTCCGACCAACGCAATTCTTCGTGATTTATTGTGAGGATCTCAGGAAAAATACTTTTGCGCGAAAAAGTTGCGCGCAATCGTGCGCAATTGACACTAACTTCATTTTTTCAAATGGAACCCCCCTTTTTTTATTACAGATTCGGATTCTACGTCAAATTTCATGAAAAATTCATACCCGAATCGATTTTTTGTATTGCGCGCAACCTGGCTTTTTGAACGCTTTAAGTTGCGCAACTCCACAATTGCACAAAAATTAGGTTTTGGAGAACCCTTAGTGTGGCACATGTTTTTTCTTCATTCCTCTTACGCTAAATCACATGGTGTCATCCGTTTTTCAATTCGACTGGAATTTTTCTAAACGGCGGCCAAAAATTCGGTTGTTATTAGTGAAAAAATTGCTCTTTTGAAATCGTTGTGAGTTTTTATGCAATTTTATTCAGTTCAAGCATGATCGTGCTGCAAGTTTTTTTTTTAACTCCACCGTAGACGGCCCCAAGCCCGCGGTTCAAAAGGAGGTGAGAAATTAAAAAATAAACATGATTCGGACCTCAATACTGATGTTTTCGTGAAAGAAATGTTAATTTTTCCTTTTGAAATCTTGGTCTTCCTCAAAACGGATGACAACCTGTGATTCAGCGTCAAAAAATTATGAAAAATCATGTGCCACACTAGAGAATTCTCTCTAGAGGGTTCTCCAAAACCTAAGTTTTGCGCAATTGTGGAGTTGCGCAACTTAGAGCGTTCAAAAAGCCACGTTGCGCGCAATAAAAAAAAAGCGATTTGGGTATGAATTTCTCATGAAATTTGAAGCAGAATCCGAATCTGTAACAAAAAAGGGGGAGTTCCATTTGAAAAAATGAAGTTAGTGTCAATTGCGCACGATTGCGCGCAATTTTTTTGCGCAAAAGTATATTTCCTGAGATCCTCACATAAAATCATGATGAATTGCGTTGATCGGAATTTTTTACGCTGTATTTTGGGGAAATGAAGGGGGGTGTAACCTTTTCGTGAAACACCCTGTATGCATACCTGAGGGAGGGGGAAGCCCTTTGGTGAGACTTACTTATCATTCTTACCTAGAAGAATTTATGTATGTTTTTCTATTCCAGGTCCAAGCTTCAATGAGAAAAGAAAAATTTTCAGTTATCATCAAGCTACACAAACTTACTGCTGAGGTGATTGATGCAGGATGTCACTGTAAAGCTAGCAGTATGAGCAGGTATGTAACTCACTGTTTTTATATTTTATTATTCAATGTGTTATCTCTGCAATGCAAAACGCGAGTGGAAATTTCGATTTTGGATGTCACACATTTTTCCGCTCGAATTTGCTAAGAAACTTCTAGTTAAAACCATGGTTAAGAAGAGAAAAAATTGTGTTGACGATTTATTTTAGTTAGGTTTTAAATCATACCACCAACACAAGCAGGTTTGGTCAAGGAAAAATGCGCTCACGATTGTTTTTGCAAGATATATCTTGAATTATATATAATTATATATATGATTTTCGAAAAACTTAAGGAATCGCTTTAGAATGTGCCAAAACATCGAAGAAAAAGATTTCAAAGAATGAAAAATTACAAACATGTCCATTCTGAAAATGTTGAGGCCATTGCAACAGCTTCACTTCTTCGAAAATTCGCTAATGAATAAATTCCAAATTTCCTAAAAATAACGTTATGGACCCTATTTTTGTGTGATTTGGACCCCTTAGAGTTGCCCAAAACTCCTGGCTAACGAACTTGTCTTTCTGTTTGTTATTATGAACATTTTGGATCAATTTCCAATTGTTCGCTACTTACTTAGTTGCTCCAGTTATTATCCGGAATAGCACAATGTCATATTCATATTATACAGGGTTTAGCACGAGTTGCCCTCCCCCCCCCCCCCCCCCCCCCGCTAAAATCGTCCAGATCCAAACAATTTTTTTTTTTAATCTTCATGATTTTTTTAAAAGATTTCAAATATGACTACGGTGCGCATTGCGCTCGTGCGCAACGCACACCAACTTTGTTATATCAAATGGGAACCCCTATTTTTTATTGCAGATTTGTATTCTACTCAAAATTTCATGAAATTTATACCACTCAACCGATTTTTTTAGTTGCGCACAACCCGTCAGTGAGCGCGCGAACATGCGCAACCCTGTGATTGTGCCAAAATTGAGATGAAGGTGGACTCCAATTGTGATACATGTTTTTTCATCAATTTTCGACGCTGAATTGCGTGGTGGTATCCATTTTTGGATTCAACTGGAATTGTTTGAAACGGCGGCCAAAAAGCAGGTGGGTTTTAACTAGAAATCGCTCTTTTTTCATCCTTATGAGTTACGAGGCAATTTTAATTAGTTCAGGTGGGTAAATCTACCCCCAAATTACTACTTAAGTAATTAAAATTGCGTCGTAACTCATACGGATGGAAAAAGTGCGATTTTCAAGTTAAAACCACTCACATTTCGTCCGCCGTTTCGAAACATTCCAGTAAAATCCAAAAATGCATACCACCACGTGATTCTGCATCGAAAATTAATGAAAAAACCTGTATCACACTTGGGGTCTACCTTCATCTCAATTTTGGCACAATCCAGGGGTTGCGCAAGTTTGCGCGCTCACTGGACGGGTTGTGCGCATTCAAAAAAATCGGTTGAGGGGTAAAACTCTTAAAATTTTGAGTAGAATCCAAATCTGCAATAAAAATAGGGGTTCCCATTTGAGATAAAAAAGTTGATGTACGTTGCGCACATGCGCAATGCGCACCGTGGTCATATGTTCCTTGGGAAAATCATGAAGTTTTTTAGTAACAATTTTTTTTCCACTATCTGGATGTTTTTCCACCTTGTATACCTACATATCATTTTTGGAAAAACTCCATGAATCGTTTTAGAATGTGCCAAAACGGATTCCAGTGAAGAAAAATTTCAAAAATGTCCATTCTAGAAATGTTAAGGCCTTCCCAATAGCTTCATTTCTTCAAAAGTTCGCTATAACAGTTTTTTTTTAACTTTAAAACAACTATTTTTTCCATTAAAATGAAATTTTCTCTGTCCGAGTCATTTGGATTTCTCTGGGATCTATTGCAATTGATTCAGCGACCAAAAAATAACAAGGACATGGACATCGATACCCCACACGACCATGCTGACAACAACTTTGAAATTCCCATTTTTCCCCCTACTTCCCCCCAAGCTAAAAACCAACCACACCCCAAATGGATCCTTTGTGAAACATTTCAGATTTTTTGAACAATTCTAGGGGCAAAAGTGGCCTGTACGACGTAGGGACATTGCGTTTATAGAACACATTCATTTAAATCCATTTAAAAAAACAAGTAAAACATTGCACATCTGCAAGTACTTATCTATGTGTTATTGTTGCAGGTGTTCACACGTCATTGCACTGTTGCAAGCGCTGGACGACTACGTGCTCCTATATGGCTACACCCCTCCTCCATGTACCAGTGCTGTTTGCCAATAGAACCAGGGACGCCAGGACTAGAGCAGTGCCCCAGCCTTCAAACGCCAATACACCAACAAGAGGGACCCAAATCGTATGATTAAATCAAGGCCTGTCGAGGTACAGAATCCAGAGAAAACTCTCAATTTATTGCTGTATTCTGCTCAGACGACAAGAAGAAAAAGTATCTGGGACATCATGTTGACATATAAATACGATGATTATATAATTACCGACGAGCGTACACAGATTTTAAAAATTCTGCATTCCCTACTACAACACGCCCTAAGGTTTGGCTTGGATGCTCCAGGCTGCATTGAAGGGACAGAAAATCAAAGAGAAGTGGACACCTGGCGCCGTGTTCGATCAATGATGATTACTGCTTCTTGCTGCGCCAAATTTTTGGTACGTGACAGTGAAAATATTGAAAAATAAAATAAAAGAGCTGATGTGGGAACCACCGACCACTTTCGACAAAATGTACAATGTTATTTTATTATTATTATTTCCTTAAGTACTGAAGCATTTGTATTGAGTGAGCTAACTTATCTAATCAATCGACATTATATTATGTGTAGGTCAATTCATTTTAAAATGGAATAACCAATGGAACTACTTAGATACTGACTTGTACACATTTGTTTAGCAACTAGGAATCTTTCTGCAAAACTTTAAATTTGTATTGTAAAGGTACCTAGGTAACTAATGCACTTCAAATATTTATATTTCCTAAAGTTCCTTCTTTTAGCAATATTACGGAAGTGAAATTTCCAATGGAACCTTCAGTTATCAAACTACTGTGATACTGACGTGTAAAAATTTTGTAGCAACTAGGAATCTCTTTGCAGAACTTTAAATTTGTATTGTAAACTCTCCCTAACAGTTATCTTAAAACAACAGTTAACAGTTACTTTAAATATTTGTATTTCATAAAGTACCTTCATTTTGCAATATTACGTATGCTAGCAAATTTAACGGGTTTAACCTTTATTTTCCATAAATTGTGGTGCCTTAAAATCCAATTCTGAAAAAATGTGAACGTACTTATGTTTTTAAGGTTTTGAATTGAATAAAAACGTTACAAAGTATTCTAAGAAATAAATTATTTTTGTTCCCCTCATTAACCAAAATTTGTTTCTTTTGGCAAACAAATAGCCTAGGCAATGAGATTCTTATAATTATGTGGGGTCACCTTAACTGTGGAGTAACAAAAAAAAACACTAAATGCGTAATGAGTACTTTATTGTTCGAAGCTACACAGTAGTATGTATACAGGGTGTTTTTCGAAAGGTTACACTCTCTTCATTTCCCCAAAATACAGCTTAAAAATTGGGACCAACGCTATTCTTCTTAATTTTTTGTGAGAAATTCAGGAAAAATGCTTGCGCGCAATTGACACTAACTTCATTTTTTCATATTGAAATGTGGTCATATTTGAGATCCTTGGAAAAAATCATGAGATTAAAAAAAAAGTTACCTTTACCTGACGATTTTAGCAGGTGGGGGGGGGGACTCGTGAACCACCCTGCACATATATAAAAGTTTAAAGTTCTCATTCTACTAAAGGTTCGTAAAATTCAGGAGACAGGCACAAACAAAAACTGCTTGAGGTAGTGTAGGTCTCATGGACAACGGAACGACACGTTGAAAACATCAGTTGTCACAATCGGTTCTTCTTCTTGTTGGAGGAAGAAAGCTCTTGCTGGTGTTCGATAACTTCACCTGAAACGAGAATACACTAGAGTCAGTTACTTATTTCTGATGAGACAACAAATGGTGTGAAAAATAATGTTATTGTGGAAAAATAGCATGAGGGGAATCGTTTTAGAATAATTTTCATGGAATAAAACGCTGCAAATTATTACACAACGGTTTATTATTTCTATATGTAAAGAACGTTTTCCACTGTTCAATACAGTAGTTAAATAACCGCCCCCCCCCCCCCAAACCACCTACGGGCGTTTAGAAAATTTTAAACCCCATTTTTCACCC